>SRZU01000063.1:0-224579 GCA_013183765.1 Fusarium xylarioides
ACTGCTTATGTAACCCGACTTTTTCCTATGCAATTCTAGGGGCATTATCCTGCTTACGGAAACGTACGGGAGGTGTAAATCTACTACATTTTGGGTTTTGAAACATTGAGCCCTACAGACTTCCGTAGCCTTGTAGGGCGGAATCAGACTTCAACGTTTCCCCGCCTAACAAGGCCGTTGCTGTCATGCTCGGTGACATACCATTTGACTAGTGTAACCAGCGTCGCATCCTTAAGTTCATTCGACGCTTCTGGTCGGCCGCCCTTCAAATCGAGAATCTCAGCCTGATTTCGATGGGGTCCTGAAATGAAGAGTGTCCAACAGGTAGAAATCTCGGTAATTGTAACGGAGTTCGGACAGTCTTAACTCAGAACGAAGCTCTTGTTGGTTTGGTGTTCTTAGGGTCGACAACTGAAGTATCTGGAAGGTGACTCAAGGAATGATTGAGCAGATCATGTTGAAGTTTATGACGATGCAGAAGTTGAATGGTTGCCGACGCAACTTCCGAAACTTAGACCACCATCGCACGTACCTTGGTTACTGGCTGTGCCTTCCTTTCGTTCGCTTTCAGCCTGCATTTCTTAACATAGACGATTACCTTAACTTCAAGTAACCGAGTTTGAGCATTACATCTACACTTACAGTCACAAACAATTTTCGCAACAACTGTTGCATAAAATGAAGGCCCTGTCTACACTGCCCAAGTCTGCAGCATCAACTCAAGACACGTTGTTTGTGCGAGCATCTAGAGCCGGATCTTGCCAAACCTCAAGTCATCGGCTCAAACTATCGAGATCACCAACCCGACGTCGACGCTGCTGACAAATTTGATCTGAAAGATTAGACATGTTTTCGATCACTCCATCAATCATGGTCAGCGTAACGCCCAGAAAGAATGATTTGGTTGTTATCGCATAGATTTGGCGTACACTGCCCGGGAATCAAGTGGTGATTGATTCACGGTTTTTGAGTCATCCTTGAGGCAGTTGCTCATAGCCGCTTTGTGATGAAACATTGACAAAGGTATTGTTCAACACTTCTAAAAGAGATACATAGACATTGCAGGCCCTTCGCATCTTATGGTTCTTCCACTTCTCTGTGTCTTTCATGGTGCGGATTAGGGGCTCAGTCAAACAAGAGTCACATCAGGCTGCACCTCGCTGCATGTCGGCTTCGCAATCACCTGCATGACCAAAGTGTGAGCCATCGCCCCAAGATTGGCACGCTATCAGCCAACGACGTCCATCATTTCAACCCCCCTCTCAAGGGGGCAAGAAAACACTGAACCTTGATTCAGGGTATTAAAATAAACTCAGTAAATAGTTACCTAAACTTAGGGTAAGTTTACCTAAGTATTTTCATCACTTAGGGTTAAGGTCCTGAGTTTTCTTTCCTCCCCTAGCCCCTTGCTCCTTGTGCCTCTCTTGGCACATTTTCAGCTGCAATATGGCGTACAAGTGTCACGCTTCGGACTTGATGGGCAATTGATCCGAGAGTCTGATCCCCTAAGCCCGGCCCGTTGCGCTGTCCAGCGAGAATCTGCCAATCGCCCTCTAATACTCCGAGCAAGCCCCGCGTTATCTAGAGCCGCAGCCATCGGTAGAGCGAATATCTAGCAACCTGCCCAACATGCCTGGCACAGTCTCCAACCATTCCCAAGGCAGACTCTCTTCAGGCGGAAGAAAAAACGCCCAAGGCGACCTTGCGCAATACAATACTGAGCAAACAGAGGCTCTGTCACCAGAATCTAACCGCATTGCACATTTGCCAATCATTTGGTTGCCACCATGAAGCACAACTCCATTGTGGCATACAAGGTGCGGCTAGAGGATGTACGAAAGCATCTTCGGGCCAAGTTCAATGACCAGACCATTGAGGTCGAGGTATGTAGATCGGGTCACTGGGAGTGACAGTGCTTTCGTGAACCAGAAGTTGATCCGCGACTGCAGCATATAGGAACCGAGTTTGTGTTCTATCTTCCAGTGACCTTGACTGAAGTGGGTTGTCTTGTTGCATTTGTATATCTTGTGATGTGTCTCTCGGCAGCTGACATCTGGAACAGGCTGAGAAAGACGAAATCTATGATCTAGCGACATGAACCATGCAAATCGCTACAATACATTCCTGTTATATCTTTTCACAATACCCAATGTGAATCCCTGCATTTCCTTCTAGTTATTTACGCAAATAAGCAATATTGAGTGTTCTGTTCGGGTTACATGAGGCAAGTTGTATGCGCCTTCGACTCAGCCACTTTGTATGTCAGTACCCTACCTGGCCTCATACACATTGTCTATCTCTACCATCTTCATTCACACCATCCACATACTTCACTGCCAACTTCATTTTGAGCACAGTCAATATCAGGCATTCTTCATCAAACTTTTCCGTTGCTAGGCTATGCGAATCTTGGATCCCTGTTCTATGGAATTGGAATTCTCTTCGTGGAAATAAAATAGCTTGGTCCCGAATAATCTACGAAACCTTCAAGCACTAGCTCATTTATCAAATTGCCATATACTATCATGTCCTCTCAAAATAGCATCACTAATGTGGAGCTATCCGAACCAGAACGTAACTTCGACAGGATGTGCGATGCTTCTCACAACTACCCTCAAACTGCTCCCAGCGGTAGAAGGAGTACCAGAGCCCAACAAGCAGTAGCTACTACTTGGAATCGAGAAGCAGCTCGAATCTTCCACCCAAGACCTGAAAATGCTTGTCTCAGGATCTTCGAAACGTGCGATTGCATGACTCCATGTAACTGTCAATCGCTCTCGGGTGATGTCAAGACCATGGAAGATCTATTACTTCGCCTGCAGCCAAACAAGAAAGCCCCAAAGATGAGATATGTGTAAGTTCCCTGGTCTTTACTTGGGCGCAGGACTTAACAAACCCAGATCTCTCCAATCCAGATCTTCCAAAGATCAAGTCAGATGCCCAACTAAGATGTTCAAATATCTATGCACATATCAACAAATCCCACCTTCGTTTCTAAGCTGCCTCTACTCTTTCCGGCGGTCACATTCTGCTCAGGAATGGTGTGACCTTCCTCAATTTAACGACGACAATACATTGCTCTCGTCTGAGGACGATATCCTCCCTCTCGATCGAATGGGTCTCTCAGGGCGCGAAATTAGGTATTCGTTTGTCTTGAGATCCGTCGAGAGTTCCACCTCCGTCCCAAACAGATCTTGGGGAATCCGACAACTCGCAGTATATCATTCCTTTGACATCGAAAACGGGAAGTCGTTTTGGGTAACCTGCAAGGGAAACTCACTGAACGAGGAGTTGTTCCAAGAAGCTTTGGCTGAGAATAAATGTCTTCAATCAAGCGTTCTTGAATCTGTTCCAAAAGCGTTTTCGTCTTCGCTTGAGGTTCTCACCATGCTGATTGATTGGTGTGATGATGATTGGATATTCTACATCAACGAACTCTTTGATGGGATCAAACCACTTGTGGACAAAGCGAGAACGCCCGCCATAAAAGACGAGTCGGCCCTTACCAAAGACGTGAAAATCATAACAGGGTTGGCTCAATCTCCCTCGAAAAGGCTATCACATATGACGAGTCTCGAATCCGGGACAACCCAAGGTCAAGGCAATAAGAAAGAGGACCCGTGGGGTGATCTTAATGAACGAGTTAAAAGACTCGAGAGACTTGAGGTATTTTCTTTTGACGAGCTACAGAAACTACAACAAGGCTTGGAGACGATTCAGGAAGCGCTCCTGGTTCTCAAGCTAAACAACCAAGTCATCAGACAGATCCGCGAGCATTACCAGTGTCTTATGACTCAGTATCGGCTTCCCGCTCTGAAAGAGATCAAGAAGGGTTGCGAGGACTCGTTTCTTCGATATTGTCGGCACTCTCGAAATATTGAGGCCAATATAGACGCTCACCAGGCGCAGCTCAATGCGCTGCTATTGCTCGTCAAGGAGAGCAAAGAAATGGTAATTCACTTTTCAATACTGAGATTCAGGACTGACTTCCTTAGTATAACACCATTCTCCAATACAAAACCATTCAGATCAACAAGATCTATGCAGAGAGCGCTCACTTGTCGACTCGGAATATGGAGAATATCGCCAGCAAGACCAAGCAAGAGACGAGCTCAATGCATATCATCACTTTTGTGACTCTGATTTTCCTCCCTGGAACATTCATGGCTGTACGTCACTGTATCCTTGGACATTTTGCAACAGCTAATTTTGCTGGCAGTCTTTCTTCCAGAGCGGTATTCTTGAATGGCCTCAAGTGAACGCAAAGGCGCCTTGGAGACTGAATAAGGAGATATTCTCTCTATTCTTTGGCCTTTCCGCTACCATCACGATTGTCACCATCGTTGTTTGGATGATCATTCTTTTCATGCTGCGCCGGCCGCATAGCGAAAGAGCCAAACACGCATCTTAGAGGAACACAGCACAACCTAGGGTGTCGATTTCATGTCATTTCCTACCATTTTATTTCTATCTATACTTTATAGACAATAGATTTCAACACGATCTATGAGCTCGTGAACAAGATATATCTCAACAATTATGACACAAAGCAGGATATGCCTGATGATGTTGATTCATGTCCATGTGTGGGATCATTTGTTAGGCTGCAGCCTGGTTCCCCGCGCCGATGTGCATGTCACACCATCTACTGTACTCTCACCCTCTTGTGAGGCTCTGCCATCTGGTCTCGAACAAGCCTCCTCATGATAAGCTATGTCCACCATGTTCCATCTCAGCCACTTTCAAGGTATAGATCCTCAGATTAGAGATCCAAATCATACGAGAAGGCAGACAAAGAGTGGCTCTGCTTTTTAAGGCATCTTCGACACAGCCTACTTGGCCAGATAGTGGTGGGCATGATACAATGTTGCAGAGGAGAGCCTTGCTGCATATGCACGCCCTTGCTAACCAATCTGGAAAGATGATGACCCGAATTGGCAAGAATTGGAAAGTGCCTTGTTGGAGAAGATCGCACATGCCTTTTATGCGAACCACTTTCTCGCGACCTTAAATAATTTACCGGAAAACACCTCCACCACTTCACGTTCCATCATCATCACCAGATTCCCCTCTTCTTCAAACCTATATTGCACACAATTGGACCAGAGAGATTGCTGTTTTCACCTTCACACCGAACTCTTGTGGTCCTCGTTGAATAGCCGACATGTTCAATTCCAGAAAGCGCCCGCGCGAAGAGCGTAATGAGGAGTTTATACGCTATGTTCGGCATGAATCGCAACCGGGATTCGACGGAAACGATATTGCCACCAGGTTCGTAAGTCCTGCAGTTACAGCCAAATGGTGGAAGAAGAGTGGCCAACGAAGATTATCTCGAGCGATCGATCGCAACATCCACGCTCTTCCTACGACGATTGAGAATGGCTACTTGAACATCTTCTCCATTTTGGTGTACATCGGGAGGACATACCTCATCAACAACTTTACTTCCAATGGTTATCAGGACCAGCATCTACCTTTACTCAATGCGCGATGTTTCGGCGACGATCCTGCACTTGTCGACGACATGAACGAGTTTTGCGAGAACCAATGGATGTTCTGTCCTCTAATATTCTCGAGACACACCCACATGGATAAGCGATTCATCGACCCTCGGCAGATATTACCTATCAAAACAACTTTCACGATAACAACTGATTCAAACCACTCCAAATCAATTATTAGAGTTGTGACCTTGTACCCTGAATGCTTCGATCGCGAATGGAGTCCAACGGTAAGTTCCTTCCTCCGCATCTCCCATTCCAACTAACGTGAGTAGGGCACTGTCGTCTTCAAAGAGTACCGCACACGAGAAAGAGAAACGTTGCGAGATGCATGGATCAAGGAATACAACGCATTCGCCGCGATCGAGTCTTGCGATTACATTGTCAAATATCTTGGTTCTTTTGAACAGAACAATCGCTGTTTCATGATCCTGGAACATGCGAGTGAAGGCAGCCTTCTCGAATTGTTCAAGCGCAACGAAATGCCAGTCACTGAAGAGGAGCGGCGGTGTTTCTTATACGGCTTGATGGGTCTTACCAAAGCCATCGACAAGATACAAAACCTTGGAGGAGGCCCCAGGAATCAACGAACAGGATTGTACGTGAGACTCCCAGTTTTCTTGGTTGTTACTAATGTTGTAGTGCTCACCGTGATATCAAGCCCGCCAACATCCTAGTATTCCCTGGTCAGGATGGGCGGTACTCGTATGGCTTCCGAATGAAGCTTGCTGATTTCGACACTGCGACACCTAATCGACCAATAGATGAAGATGAATCCAGTTTCCAGGATAATGACGGCAACAGGACATATTGTAACTACTCACCTCTCACAGTATTGAATTGCGTTAACAAGTTACGACAGGCTCACCCGAAGCAACCAGGCTGTACAGAGACCAGGAGCAAGGTTTGATGCAGGTTCCAGTGGCCTCCGATATCTGGTCTCTTGGTTGTGTCATCAGCGAAGCAATTGTCTGGGTTGCTGGCGGGACGGCTGCCCTTGATGAAGCTGCCAGCGATCGCAGAAGGGAGATCCTGACACATGGGACACTTCTTGCCGATGGCAGCTTTGGCGAATGTTTCCATAACAGTTCCACAGCGCTTACTTGTGTTGTAAAATCACATTCAGCTGCGCTCGATGGGCTACAAGGTCCAATTTTCCTCTCACGGAATGTCTGCAGCCTCGTCGAGCATTGGATGCTTGTACCATATCGAGAAAGACAATCCCCCATCCTTATCTGGAAAAACTTTGAGAGAAATTACCGGGAAATCTTTCACCCTGCTCCCCCCTTGGGTCGTCATAGCCCGCCTCTCTTACCTCAACCCGGCTTCCACAACACCCCGATACTCACTCAGTCACCTATGAACATGACCGAGTCGTTTTTTCAGCCAGACCGATCTCCTCACCAGTGGACGTCCTCCCATCCGGGACCTTCGCGCCAGATCGGTAGCCCCGACGTGCACCAGCGAGACCCCCTTGGGATCAATACTCGAATGCCTTCGAATAACGGAACTCCAATCGATCGCCACGCATCATCTCAATGGAGTCCTAATGGTTTTCAGGCTATATCTGAGCTGGAAGACAAATCGCCCCCTGTGTCAGCGATATCTACCAAGGAGTTCAACCTTGGAAACACGTCAGGCTCTCCAATGCATCCTGGCATCTCGTTTCCTGCTCAAGATAATCATTGCCATTCGATTCCCGACGCCAACAGACCTGCCAAGACATCTGTCGACATTACCAGACTGACTCCGCAGAAACAGCATGAAGCGGGTATGTACGGGGACCTCACTATCGACAATGTTGTCAGTCACCGTAAGAAAAATGGTAAAAGGGAATCATTGGAGGGCTACGAAAAGTTTCGCAATCGTATGGGAAATCGGCGGTTTGTGTTTATAATAGACGATTCTGAGACGATGCGTGACAGGGAGCGCGAGGTACTTAAAGTGTTGGAGGTTTTGGTATGGCTCGTTTGGAAGATCGATCAATCTGGTCCAGAAATCCGCTTCACCTCGAAACCAGACAAGAAATTCCCGATAGAACGTCGACCTCGGTTTCTTCTCAAGATGGAGTTGATGAGAGACGCTTTGGACAAGTTCATCAACCCAGTACGGCAATGGCTTAGTGGAAACGACGCTGAAACCCTCTGCAATATGAAGCACTCATTCAACCAGATATTCTCAGACGCTAACATGGTGGATCCCAAACGACCAACGAGCGTTATTATCTTGACAGATGGAATATGGGAGCAAGGTGGTTCTCTTGAAGAGAAAGGTGTCGAAGCCTGTATAACCAAGATTATCAAGCGAATGGAAGATAAAGGCATTGGTGACACCGCTTTCGCCTTTCAGTTTGTGAGCTTTGGTAATGATCCAGTTGGTCTTCGCCGGCTGAAATATCTGGATGACGATGCCCTCTACGGAGGGAATGAGGATAACCGAACGTAAGTTCTTGTCACAGCTGGGAAGATCGAGGCTGACCTTTTCAGTGATATTGTCGATCATAAGAGTTCTGAATCGAATGTCTGGGCGATACTCACGGGGTCAGTGAGTCCAGGTAACGACAAGATCTCGGCGAGCCCGTCAATTGAGAGGCCGTCGTATTCTCAGGGAGAATGAGCGATGATTTATATGTTATGCGGGTTTTGGGGGCGTTGGAGTTACATGATGAACATTTTCAGGGTGGCAATTAGACTTGGCTTATATAAATACCCATATACTGCACCTTACTCATGGAATCTAGGGTCAGTGTTGTTGAACTTGTTTTAGAATGTTGTCGAGATGATAGACGAAACAAGCTATACTTGTACAGTTCTAGCGCACTCTCGTTTTTCCCTTCCTGGCTTTTAGGCAGTCTGGGATTGGATGGTGTCGTTAGCTCAGTGGCTTCGCTTGGTTGGCGGAGTGTTACCCTATGCCTTGTGATCAACACTTTGGCGAAAGGACTGCATGTGTACAATGACGAAAAGAATAGTGAAAAGCGAAGGCTAGTCACTAGTATCCGATTCTGATGTCACAAAATAATTTTTCTGTCGATATTGATTTATATTACATGATGGGACAATTTTAGAAGCAGACTATTTTGGTGGAAAGAACAAGACCAGAAGTTCACGTTAATGCCAGGCCCCAGAAGAACGACCTTTCCAGAGTATACAGAAAGTACAATCCTAAGTAAACATGTGTTTAAGAGTGCAGATTTGTGATAAGGTTAGACGAACTGGTGAGTAAACCTGTTTCAGTTGGACAAAATCTCGATGACTTCCACAATCCCTACTGTGTTAAATGATATGCAAGAAACAAACACCCAGTGACTACGCAATAACAAAAGAATAGCTTAAAGCGGCTAATTCAGAGCTTCGGGTTATAAATAGTTACATGAAATAGATACAATTCGTCTCATAGCGACTAAGAATCAAGCAATGTTAGCATGATCTGTCCCCCTCGGTAGCTTCGCCAGTGACATAGCATAGAATCCCCTACCAGATTGACGGCAAGTGGTCTCAGAAATGTAGCGTAGAACGTTGTTCCCTATCAGATGAGATGTTGGAGTCACTCGGCTGTTATGATGCAGTAAAACTATAGGGGCCTCACTGTTTAAGCCTTCGTTTGAAAAGTTAGAAGCTTGATAGCCTCATACAAAGCTGACAGCAACCAAAAAAAAAAAAAAATTATGCAGTAAAGCCTCGGTGCCTCAAGGGGCTTTTCGGCAAGACCCGGTTTTGGTCAACGAGGATCTGGTCGTACATATACGGCCAGTAAGAAAATCCTGTCTCTAAATTGATGTCTCTCGGCCATTATTTGAGATACTGCGTTCTCAGTGTCGTATCAAATCACTCAGTGTTACATAAAAATGAACCACTGACCTACAATCAGTACCTGGCCTCACCTAGTACTTAATTACGTGGCATTGACCGAGAGATGGAGCCTTGAAATGAGATGTAAACTGCAGTTTATAGTACTAAAGGATTGAAGTATTGTCAATTGAGCTCCATCCATGCAGATCTACACGATATCTGATGTTGACCGATACCGAATACAGCAGATTTGATAAGGTGTTCCATGCACAGAGTTCCTGACGCTCTCACCAAGCCTCACAGTGATATACTAAGTACAGAAAACCTAAATTACCCAAAGCCCACGTATAAGTACAATTAACTAGAACTTCAGCTTACCAAAAGAATTACAGCAATTGGAAGTCCAGCCAAGACGTTTCATCCTCTGACCACATCCGGGGACGGGCGCTAAACCCCAAAAGACCCAAGCGCCAAAAGCTAAGGCAAGCTACCTTACCTTTCTATCACGTCCCCTCCACTCCAACTTTCCAACCCTCCATCATCACCAACACCAACACCAAACCCTCACATCATGGCCTCCTACATCGACACTTCCCTCACCGAGGGCCAACCCGCCCCCGAACTCCTCGGTGAAGTCAAGAAGCCTAAGAAGAAAAAGGTCCTCCTCATGGGAAAGTCTGGCTCTGGCAAATCAAGCATGAGGAGTATTATCTTTAGTAACTACATTGCCCGCGATACACGAAGACTGTAAGTCCCCCTACCTCGCTTGGTCTGAGGGTTAGGCTGATTATCTAGGGGTGCAACTATCGATATGGATCTTTCGCACGTCAAGTTCCTCGGAAACCTCACCCTCAATCTCTGGGACTGCGGTGGTCAAGAGGCCTTTATGGAGAACTATCTCTCTCAGCAGCGCGTCCACGTCTTTTCCAACGTCGGTGTGCTGATTTACGTCTTTGACATTGAATCCCGCGACGTCGACCGCGATCTCGCAACCTACGTCTCCATCCTCTCCGCTTTACTTCAATACTCGCCCGCCGCAAAGATTTATATCCTCATTCACAAGATGGATCTCGTTGTCCCTACGGCACGTGAGTCCGTTTACGACGAGCGCATTCGGGTTGTGCGACAAAAGACCTTTGAGTATGCGAACTCAGTCGGGATTGCTGCGTCGTCGATTGAGCTTACGCCGTTTGCGACGTCGATTTGGGATCAGAGCTTGTATAAAGCGTGGGCGTCGATTATTCACGATCTTGTGCCTAATCTTTCCGTGATTGAGCGAAATCTCGCAAATCTGGGTCTCGCCATCGAAGCTGAAGAGTTGCTGCTATTCGAACGCACATCGTTCCTTGCTGTATCATCCTGGACATCATCTGAAGGACAACGAAACCCAACTGAGGATCGACTAGAGCGCATGTCCAACATCATGAAGCATTTCAAGCAAAGTATTTCGCGCTTCACCGGTACGCCGCGCAACGCCGAGCAGTTCATTCGCATGGAGCACAAGGCCGGCAATCGATTCAGTTTGTTCATTCTCAAGTTCACGACAAACACGTATCTCATGGTTGTTCTTCCACCTGGAGAAGCTCGGTTCAACGCTGCCATGCTCAATTGTCAGATCGCCATTGAGCACTTCAGATTTCTGGATGGCCCCGCAACACCAGCTCCCAACACCGCCACTGTTGCCGCCTAAACTCACAAGACCACATAGATCGGAGTTATCACGGCGTACGGCTTGTTATTTGGCGTTAGGTGTTGAGATACCAATCAATGTGATATTTTGAGTATCAATTACATATATGCATACATGGCTCCTTTATAGTCCATTTCGCATTTTAGCTATCTGTGATTCTATCCATGACCTCTATAAGTCAATGCTAGCATCTGCATTTGTTGACCAGTCCGTAAATCTACCTCAACGCCGATTTTTTCATTTCTAAGTCCACTTGACAACGGCGGTACCTCCCTTCTTGAATTCGGGCATCTCCCCAAGAACCAAGCTGCGATCGGTGTGATCCTTGTTGGGGAATGTTGTGGAAAGAACCCACGATCGAGTTCGGGTGTCTGGCGACGCTCCCTGTACGAAGCCGTAGACATCGTCGATAGTGTGGGTGGTGTTGAAACGAGCAGGTAGACGTGTGCCATCGGGCATCTGGATTCGAATCATGATTGTGGGCTGAGCATCATCGACTGTTGGAGCATTGGATGACGAGGGAGCGGCGGAAGAAGCAGCAGGTGCAGGAGAAGAGCTTGAGCCCTCAAGTCCGGGGACAACAGCTCCAAGCCGCTGGCCAGAGCCACCGAAAGGTCTGTACTTCTTGGGCTGTGGCTGGTATGGTGTGTCGTGCTGGTTAAGCTTGACATCAATGGGTTGGTCATGCTGCACATTCATGAGGTGAAGAGGTGCGCGACCAGCTCGGATCAGGGCGAGATCGGCCTGGTTTGCGGGATCATCAAATCGGCGAAGGTCACCGTCATCGATACTGAAGCCATCTTGCCAGATGTGAAGAACTCGCTCTTGAGGCTCGGCGGTCGAAGAGCGAGCTGGGCCGAGAGGATCAGGAATGCTGCGGCTCTCGACGCCGTCCCCGCCAAGTGTCTGTCCAGTTCCTCGGAAGCGACTGGGCTCAGAAGGGCCAGCCTCGTTCTCAGCTTCGGGGCGTTGAGCGTTGCTAATCTGTCAGCCAAATTCACCTACAAATGCTCAGAGACTTACGCTCGTGCCTTGGCGAGAATGTCACTAATGATCTTCTTAGGACCACCCTCCTGGTGCGGATCTTGAACAGCCAGTCCAGACTTCTCACCACCGGCAAACAGGTTTCCTCGTCCATCATCGTCTTCGCCATCGAAGTCATCATCATCGTCATCACCATGATCGTGTTGATGGGATGAGCCACCGAGAGATCCTAGAGTAGCAATTCCCTTCTTCCTCTGTTGTGATGCGGCAGGTTTGCGGGTCGGTTGGCTGCTGCGGGCAGCCTCTGGAGCTGGTCGACCGTCGAGGGTTCGAGGGCCCGTGTAATTGTCAGGAGCGGCAGCGGGAGCTGTGGATGTGTCGCGGTTGTCATCTTCGGCATCACGAAACCAAGCATTGCTGGCCTCGGCGAGATCCCAGTTGTGGGCTTCGAGATACTGTCTGGCCTTGGGCGTGTTAGCTGGAATACTCGGTACGAGTTGGGGAGATGCGAACCTCTTCAGGGCTTGCGCCGCTCAGGCCTGCAAACTCCACGATCTGGGCTTCGTGGTCTGCCATGTTGACGATTGAAGGCGGGGTAGTAGAGATGTGTGTTGATCAAGTTCTCAGAAGTTGCGTATTTATGAGAAGCGCTGGTGATTCTGGAGGTGATCGAGTTAAGATAAAAAGACACGTCAATCGTAAAGTGTGTTTGTTGATGAATGAAGGTTCCAACAACAGGCTGGCAGCTTGCTCGTCACCTCTAAGCAAAGGAACCTAAGCTCTGGGTTGGTGGCGGTGGGCTCCTTCACCCCACCTTCCTCGACTGGGCCATGACACAAGTGGGACCCACTCACCGGGCACTTCAACAGAAGTCAGGTCCATCTCTGCCCCGGTCCTGCAGCCTTACGTAAGGATCTGGGGGAATCAAGCGCGACGGTCGAGAAGCCGAGAGCGTCAACAACCTCTTCAGAAGCTAGCTCAAGCCGACAACGACCAACAATCGAGTTTCAAAATATTTACTCCTTTGGTTTCATCCGAACGAGCGCTCGAATCTCGAAGCCCGCCATGTCCGACGAACACAACCACCTCGCCGAGTCCGGCGTGACATTGCACTCCGACAGCGAACTATACTCTGCAGGCGATGATCTTTCTTCACCTCCTTCGTCAAACTCTCCCGTCATTCTCTACAAGCCCCCTACAGTGTGGTCCTTGATACGAGGAGCTGCCATCAACCTCCTACTACCTTTTGTCAACGGCATGATGCTTGGATTTGGAGAGCTCTTCGCTCATGAAGCTGCTTTTAGGCTGGGATGGGGAGGTACAAAGGTATGCCATACTGCGCAGTTATGCTCAAAGCTACCAACCCTTACTAATAAATCCAGGTCTTCCCCCTCTCACGAAGAAGAGTTCACCCTATCGGACCTGGTATCGAGCTTCGAGAAAAGCCATATGCTCCTCGCCCTTCGCTGGACGATTTTGCAAGCCTGGAGTAAAATGTCGGAAACCTTCCACCTAGACTACGGTTTCTTATCCATCGCAGCCAAGACAAACTCATCGCTATGGATTATCTACGAAAGAGCAAGGACGGATGAATGCATATCATGTTAAATAATTTGAGATTATATATTAGACAGGAACATGGATTGTGGCGTTTCGTTGCACCGGTGGTTCAAAAATGTAAAAATCACTCATTCGAACGCAGCGACGTCAATTACAACCACTCGACTCAATCTCTCAACTCTAATCCTCCCAATCGACTCGTCACAGGCCGAAGCCTAATGACAAGGTCATTCGGAGATCATCGGCGACGGACTATCGCGAACCCGACATTTACCCGCCGGTCCCGGAAAACCTCCAAAAAATTCCCAGCAACATCGCGCAACTTATTGTCCGACCCATCCCACTTCATCACCGCCGCAATGCTTCCTAGCCGAGGAATTGTGCGCTCTTTGCCTTCGGGCGCATTCCAAAGACCTTGCGGTCCTTCTGTGTGTTTGTCTCTGACCAATTAATAGACGGCACTAACAATTGTAGATGTCAAGGACCCTGGGTAGAAAATTCGATGCTCGACAGTTCGGCACAGCGATGAAAAGCGCTCGCACACCTCTTACGGCTGGGACAAGAGTTGGTATCAGGAATGTTGCTGCGCCAATTGTTTTGGGGGGTATCGCTTCGTCAAGGCAGCTCTCGCTATGGGGTTATAACATCTATGGAAAGAAGAAGACAGAAGAACCCGCTGTTGAAGCCGTCACAACGCCAGAAGCTCCCACTCCTCCCGAGACTATCGATCCCACACCTATCAACGAAGCTCCTACTCCTGCCGCCGATAAGTTCACAGATGTGACACAGTCTGCTGAATCATCTTCCGTTCTGCCCTCCGAATTCGACCTCGAAAGCATTGCCGACCTCGCCAACCCCAGCATTCTCACCATGCCCGAGAACATTGGTTTCCTTAAGGAGATTGGCCTCGACTATGGCTGGGGTCCTACATCCGTCATGCAGTGGGTTCTCGAGCACGTCCATGTCTACACTGGTCTCGGATGGGGCGGCTCGATTGTCGCAACTGCCCTGTTATTACGTGTCATCATGATCTACCCCCAACTTCGCAGTGTCAAGTTCAGCGCTGCTACGGCTAAGATGAAGTCGGATCCTCGTTCGAAGGAAAGTCTGGAGCTTTTGAAGAAGGGCTACCAGACAGGTGATCGGGAGATGATTCAGAAGGGACAATTTATCGGCAACATGGTCCGAAAGGAATACGGTACAGAGATCAAGAACATGTTTTGGGCGTTTGTCCAGATTCCCTTTAGTTTCGGTCTCTTCCGAGTCATCAACGGCATGATTCATATCCCAGTTCCTTCTATGGAGAACGCTGGCTGGGCCTGGTTCGCCGACCTTACAGCTGCCGATCCCTTTTACGCCCTCCCTCTTGCTGGTACCGTTCTCCTGGTCGGCACTCTGAAGGTAAGATCTCCGGCCTCTACAAGAGATTCTATCTAACATCAATTAGCTCAACTCTAAATACACACCCCCTGAGCAAAAGGCCATGATGAAGAACATGGTCTACGTCATGAGCGCAGTCACTTTAGTTGCTACAAGCTTCCTCGGCGCTGGCGTTAACCTCATGATGGTTTCCACCGGAGCTGCCACCTTCGTCACAGCCGCCATCCTCAACAACGAGTCCGTCCGTCGCGCTCTCGATCTTCCCATCCCCAAGATTGAGGAGCCCGTCTACAAGCCTCCCCGCGTCACTCAGGCCAAGGGTTTCGAGGGCATTCGCGAGCGTCTCACCGATAACCTCGACAACATGAAGAAGAGGGTCTCCGACTCAGTCGGCAATATGACAAATCAGTATAGCGGTACTGCTGAGGAGCGAGCTGAGAAGGCGAGAAAGGAGCAGATTCAGAAGCTTGAGAACATGCGCCGAAAGTTGGAGCGTGATGAGTTTGAGAAGAAGTACAAGCGATGAGCAACTGTATCACAAATAACTGTAAAATAAGGATAAATCTTGTACACTGTTTCAACCGGATCAGGCATTGTATAATAGGCATTGGAGGGGAGCGACATGGTACCGCGGGGGCTTTTGTATGACTGGATATAAAAATGTCTGCATGTATCTATCGATGGTCGAGTATCGATGTAATAGAAACAACCATCCCAATTAATTCTTCAACTCAATGAATTAAGCGGTTAACGCCTTTAACGACGTGACTTGTGTCTCAATTATAAAACTAGGCAAACCCCCTGCCAAGGATTTCTTTTCCGCCCTGCAGCTCCCTTTTGCCCATTTCCATTTCAATTCATCTTGCTGTGTTTGTAATAAATAAAGCCCACCACCGTTTTGCATACGGCAAAAAGGTAAGAAAAACACATCTTCTGGTTTTAATTTGAATAAATGCTTTGAATGCGAGTTTAAAAAAGAAACTTTAAGCTTCACGCTCTATTTCCTCCCCTCGAGGTTCCCATAATGTTCATTTCAGTTAATACATCCAAGAAGGGCATATGTTGATTAAAAACAGCGCCTTTTTTTAGAATACGGTGCCGTCGCTCTCGATAAGGATCGGGGGCTCCTTGGTATTAGGTCTGTTGATCTCGGCAATCTCGCGGCCGCCCTGGAATGAGTTAGTGCTGTTTCGTGGTTTTGGGGGATGTTGTTTGGTGGAATAAACTTACCCTCCAGCTACCAGCCTCTAGCAACTGTGCCAAAGTCAATTCATTTCCACCCAGCTCTGGCTTCAGTGCCTTGTTGACCTCGACGCACAGCATATCGAGGAAACCAACTGTGACACCTCTCCACTCAACGATGACATCGTCGCTGGGCTCAAACATGGGTGCCACCTCGACACCCTTGCCGCCTGTCCGTTGCACCCACTCGTTGTAGTTCTGAAGACCCCTCTCCAAATCATCCTTCCTCAAGTTCAAGACACCCATATCGACGAAGAGACCACCGTTTCGGTACTCAGGCAGACCAGTGAGCAATTCTGTTCCGGCAAAGTGCATCTTGAGGAGTTGTTGCATCGGTTGCATGAGCGAGTAGGTGAGCCATTGGGTGAGCTTGTGGAAAGGAAGAATAGACTCCCAAGCAGCGGCGTTTGAGCTGTTGGGGAAAGGGGAAACCTTGGGAGATGCGCCAGGTTGAGGCATAGCCTGGCAGGGCCAAGCGTCGCCGAGAGAGACATCGTTGATCGCGGTTCGGTTTGCGGGCCAGATGGGAGCGAGACCGGTCATTAGGACGTTCCACAGGACGGGCAGGGGAACGATGAGCATAGACGAAGCTTGTGTTGAGGGGTGGCCGAGGAGATGGTCTAAAAAAGATTAGCTTTGTCGCGGGAGACCGTTAAAGTTACATACCGATTAAGCATCCAGGGCGACCCTCAAAGCCCCAGAAATCGTCCTTAGCGGCTAAAGCTTCTCCAAGGCGAATCAGAAGATCGGTGCGACCCTGAATACCAGCCATTTCATTGCCAGGTTTTGATTGAAGACCAGCAGCGAGCTTCTCGACAGTGAGATTCTTGAGTCCATCCTTGTCGACCTGGAATTTGTTGTTGGGGTTTCCAGAAAACAATCCCTGCCGATATTAGCATCTTGTAATGCGACAGAAAATCTGTACTCACAGTCTTGAACATCTCCAAGCTGGCAACTGCAATACCCTCCGATCTTCTGTACACGCGACCATTCTCATTACTCTTGTATTGCCAGGAAGTGCCAGCGCCCGCATCTAGAAGCACGCTGACTAGGAAAAGGTCGATCAAACGTCGGCATCGCTCTGTGTTATCCACATTGGTGGGCCAGGTGGAAAGAAGCTGGGCAATGCGATCTCGACCTCCGACAGCAAAGTGCTGGTATCTACCATGGCCGGGAATGCTGAGGAAGGGTGCATCATAGTCTCGCTACAAGCAATTAGCTAGAAAATTGGCGATTTTCGTGGTGACTCACCTTAATAATTCCTGTAACAAAAGTAACCACATCGGGAAACTTGCTCATATCCACATCGAAGTGCTTCAACTCATTGCGCAGCGCCTTGTCAGTAACAATCTTGCTTCGCTCTCTCACAGCACCAAGACTTCGCAAGTAACCAGCAGGGTCGAGCTGAGGGTCCGGAGGTCGAGGGAGATCGATCTTTGGGAGTTTGACTGGAGACATTGGGCCACCGGGGGATGTACTAGTAGCTGAAGTTCGATTGAGGGGGTTGCGGTTGGCGCCAGGAGCAGGAGATCTCAAGCTCGAAGAATGCGAGTTTACGCTCACATTGGATTGGGAGGTGTTGATGGCCTGGTCGCCCTTTGGCGTCTTGTCTTTACGAGAAAACAGGCCCATCTTGACGGGCTTGTCGGAAATAACGATTACACAGTTGTTGTACAGAATCGAGGAAATTCGAGTTTGTTGTATGTAGAAACTGATTCTGGGCTGATAGAAAGACCAGACGAGAAAGCTGAGGCTTCGGGGAGGTGGGGCCTCTTAGAGCGATGGACTGAACTGGACTGGACTGGAGGGGAAGGGTCCGTGAGTTGGAGTGGGAGTGGGCGCGCAGTCAATCAGTCAGAGGCGGACGGAAGAGGGTTGAGAGGGACGAGCGTCTGCGGTGCGTCTGCGTCTTGGTCGTAGGTGCGTCGAGGATCGGAACGAAGCGAGAAATGATTCGATGGCTACAGCGCGGGATGCGCGGGCGTTGACCTCGTGTCTTTGATGCAAGGGAGCAAGCAATTGAGATCTGACAGGACCTGAATCAGCGTCTAACAAGTCTCTTTTCTGCAGAAGCAAAAAAAGAAAGAAAAAAGCTATAAACGACGAAAACAGAAACGGTAGACAAGAGGGAAGGGGATGGGGGTATTGGGGACGGGGCACGGCGCTTTTGAGGAACCCAAAGACCCAAGAGCCAGAATCAGAGCAGAGCCAGAGCCAGCTAAAACTAACAAGCCAAAAAGTCGAGTGAAGTGAACTGACTGACTGACCAGGGGAGGCCCAGGCATCTCGGAACAAGATGAGCAGAGGCAGTCAAAGTGTACCCACACCGGTACAAGGACCCTACCAGTGTCGAGCGAGTGGGAGAAAAAGAGGCGCCAGGGGGGGACCCTCGACTCCTCTGCGGGGATTCGGGGGCTTGAAGGCTTGGAGCTAGACCCAACAGCGGCCCAAGCAATGGGCGAGTTGGAGGTGACCGAGCGTCGTTCGGGGCCCCTGAGTCCGTCGGCGATCGCGCAGGGTACAAGGGATCCGCAGGGATGGTTAGAAGGATGCTCTGCCTACTAGTAGCACTGCACTACAGTTAGTGGTCTCGCTGGTGGTTTTGGGGCTTTGCACTGGTGAAATTCGACGGTTGCTGAGCTTGCTTAGCGTTCACGAGTCAAAGGTTTCTGGCGTATCTGCGATTTCTCGGCGTGAAATTGAACTTTGCGGATTGTTCGCCGAGCCGCAACTTTTTGGACCTGGTCGTTGTTGATGATCTTGCTAGGTTCAAAACTGGGGAATAGTTATGAAGCGGCTCCGTTCATGTCGATTACCTTATGAATCGCGAAAATGCTCTTGGCGACACGGTCAAGCATTTTATGATGCAATGGCGTATCTTGTAGAACGAGGCTGATTCGGGTTTGGCTTCAAGGGAGGTGAAGAAGAGAGTGTTCCGTAAAGAAGAACCCTTGCTGCAGCTGCAGAATGGATGGGATGGGACTGACAGCCTTGCTGGAATTGCCAAACTCAGCTAGGTAGGCAGACTAACTAAGCTATTGGAGACGGTTCGTCTTGATTGACGGCGAGCCACAAGACGGAAATGAGCTGGACGCAACGAGTCATGAAAGATTCATGACAGCCTGCTAAGCGCCTGGTACATTTGCATAACGTCGATGTTAGTGGGTGACGGACTGTCCAAGATCAAGCACTAACAAGGCGGACTTGAAGACAGAAAATTGTTGAGGCCGAGCAAAATTAATCGACATTCGACAATACAATCAATCACTCACTGTAGGAATTGGAATCTCGAAATAACCGCCCGGGAAGAGGATCGGCACGAAGCGAGACAAGAAATAGTAAACGATGAGGTCGAATTGTATGTAAAGTGAGACATTCTGGAATGACAATCGCGCGTACGGGCTCAGACGAGATCAACTCCACAATGAACCGATAGAAGCAGCTAAAAAAGGAAAAAAAGAAAAAGAAAAAGAAAAAAGGTTCAAATGGCGGCAGGCAACCAATTCGGTAACGGGCATCGTATCCCCAGGCTAAAGCGTGCCTTCGTATTGGCGGTTTACGATAAACAACGCCAATCGGTCGGGACGTCAAGCGAAAAGAGGAAAGTGGCCTTTTTTGCTTCGAGAAAAAGAAATGACTGACTTGACAAGCGGCAGAGACTGGTCGAATGAAAAGAGTATGCCAAGAGGGAAACTGATTCGAAGATGTTGGAGACGAAAGAAGAAAAAGCAAATCTGTCAAGTTTAGTGGTGATTCGATCGTGAGAATCGAAAGATGTCGAGGAAGGAACTACATGACCAAACCAGGCATGGCTTTCTGTTACTGAGATGAGACATGAGGCAAACGAGATATCAATTTCGTGTTTGCTTCATCAATTGATTCTACCATTACAAACTTCTCTACTCATTCGACTCTGTACGGATAATCATCTTTTCGGACCCCCACTTCAATCTTACAGCACATGGCAAGGGACGGAACCGCACGTGGCATCAGAGACAGCCACGGCCCGGAGAACTATTGTATTGAACCTTTTGAACAGGAACAAGACGTATGCAATGTGATTGTGATATAACTTCCTCTGATGCAGAACAAGTCAACTTCAGAGTTCAATGGCGATAATGACCCGATCAATTGAGCAATTTATGTCCTTTCACAACATCCTATTTGGGCATGCTAACTAACGTTGCTAGATTTCCGAGTCAGCCTCAATCCTACCCACCCCAAAAGTCAAGTCACTTCTCTACTGTCAAGCCCTGCGATTCTCTATGCAAGTCTCCCAGGCACAATCACACTGTCACATTTGAACCCTTGTTCTTCCCCGGTGCATGATCCCTGTAGAATTCCAGGTACGTTTTCTACACATATCTCTAGACTCTCCTCTCCCTTCGTCCTATCTCACTAATTATCCTCTATGTAAGTATTCACACACACTGCGCTGACTCGAGTACCAGCAACACCTTCTCAATGATCCACTAGCTCTTGTCGATCCCGTCTTCGAGATGCAAGCCAGGATCTTTGTGCAGATTGTCCGGTTCGCTGATCTACCAGAGCATTGACCACGCACCACGGCCCAGTGACAACCGCCGCGCGTGTGTGGGCAGCAGGGCATTATTCGGTTTCCCAATAGCTTGCGGTTGGCCTGCCCTCTTTGGTCCCAAAAGGAACACCGGGGCTAGTTCTTACGCTTGACAAGGGAGAGACAATTTACACTGGTAAATCACCCGGGACTAGTGACCACAAGTCAGGGGTAAACCTACTGCCCCCTAGAAGCAAGAAATCTTGGGACCTCGATCACAAGTGACAAAATAAGCTTGACGAGAAACGTCTTAATTTTCCGATATCTCACTGAAGATTATGATGGTCTGTACAAGTATTTCTGTCATCCAGGATCAAGTCCAAGTTTTCTGACCTCCCCTGGATTGGAATTGCATGCTCATAACGGCTTCTTCTTTCCATCAAGCTTCTGCTGACTCTCCCCCATGAAATGGACTCTAATGTCTATTGGGCGCCTGATGATAATAGCGTGGGCTATTAAGAGTCTGTGCGAGCATGTCTTTTAATGTTGTGCATCGTCAATTCACGCCTCACCCGCACGCACGAGCATGATGGTTTGTTAGTGGCGTTACTTTCCACAGCACAACTTTATTTAAACAATATCAGAGTTTAAGCATGAATAATGAACAGAACTGCTCTGTACCAGCTTGTCAACTCTTCACAAGTCCTCTCCAAAGTCTTGCATCATCGTCGATCTAATCGATGTGTATCCACAGCTTCGACCCGACAAGCAAAAGAACCTTTCCTCACATGAATAACAAGACAAAAAACAGAAGCTTGGTACCAAGAATGGCTCTGACCCTTGATATCATCGGGCCGGATCGTCTTCCCCCGGCGGACCCAAGCCAAATTAGGTGCTTCACCGGGGGGTTATTCCGACTGCTCTTTTGAATCCCAGTACATAAGCCAAGGTTGCAGCGAGATTAGGGGGGATGGAATTTTGGAAATGGAAGCTCGGGAGAAGGGCTCACGAATGTGATGGCTTATGTTGAAAAGTGCCGCCTTTCAGGATAGCATTCCAGTCGACGGACAATATTAGCGACCCGAGAAACTCTCCAACGTCCAAGTTAACTTGTTCAGGAGATCTTTATGCGATTACACGCTAACTAATGAATTGGGTCTTGATACTCCGTAATGCACTCAATCTTGCATATCCATTCCGCACCATTTTTTACGATTGTCTCAATTCGGACGAAAGGGTGCCACGAACTTGGCCGATATCAACAGTGGCCGATATTAACGGTACATCCAATATCTCAGTAGCATTTTGCGTTGTTTTTCATCACTGCTCATTTACCAGCTTTCACAAATCCCATGTCTCCCCAATAAAAACAAACCCCCCCTGCCACCGGGAATCTTCCCCGAACGCCTCGGTTCCGTCATTTCATTTCCAGTTTCCCGTTAACAACGCCCTTTTTTCTTCCCATCCCATCCCACATGGCAACCTTTCCTCGCTGGTAAACTCTCATTGAGTCTTTACTGGATATTGACCATGTGCGTGGCGTCGGGCTTTCTGTATTAGGTTCAGCTAGGCTTGTCCTAGATACAAATCCGTGTCTGTGCCGTGCCTCGGACTCTGGACGGTTTTTGTCTTGCACGACTCTTGCGCTTTGATCTCCAGTTCACGCAGTGATGACCTGATCTTTATCCTTATCCCACTGCCAGGACCATCTCTGTGCCCGAGTTGAGAACATGTGAAGGCTGGCTGAGAGAACAAGTCATCGAGATGATAGAGAAAAGAGTGAGGATACCGAAGAAGATACATCTTTTTTCAGGGTTCACGAGGCAGCAGTAAATCCCCTGTCATTACCACGTTTTACCACACTCTGGGGACTCTTGACGCCGCAGAAGTGCATAAATCCCATCAACCCATTCCATGCATCTCCCAAAAAGAACCCATATCCGAATATCATCCAACACACACGCCCACCATCTCCCACTTCCCATCCCTAGACCCAACGACTTTTCTTCGAGAACAACTCACCAGGGGCAATCCCGGACCGTTTCAGCCATGGCCAGAAACAGACCTTCCCTCCGAAGATCCCCTTCGCTTCGTTGACCAGAGAGCCGGTAACCTAGACTGTTCTCGTCATTTAAACTTTCTCGCTTGGGTTTCAGAATACGGGTTTTGTCCTGACTAACGGAGGTTTTTTTGTTAGGAGGGCGGGTTTGCGACAGGAGAGCAACAGAAAACGGTAGCTGACTCGCTTGGGGATGACGATTGATTGCCTGAAACGCACTTGGAATGACATGCTGGTGATGAGATAGATCGAAGCTTGTCCGTTTCCGGGTGAGGTTGGCTGAAACTGAGGTTCTTTTTGAGTGGTGACAGTTCCGATGAGATTTAGTCTGGATGAACATGAATCGACGATGATCGTTACGTCAACGATATAATAGGAGACGTTGCAAGTGTCCAGAGTTGTCCAGTGCTTGCGCCTCGAGGACCAAGTTGGTGAAAGAATGCGAGCCTAAAGGGACTCAACGCCTGGTGCCTGAATGGCATGAATGCTAAGCTTTGTCCCATCAGCAGCCACAAGCGGTTGAGCAGCTTAGCTCCTCGGAGATGCTCATCAAGGGACACTCAACTGAAGATAGATTCGAGCGGCGTCGATATCTGAAACTACCTACCTTTGAGTTTATGCACTGATAAGTGTCAATAATCTTTCAGCCTTGGTCATGCCTATTAAGTTCACATTCACAAGTGATCAGTGTAACGTTTGCTTCGTCGGCAATGGGTTGCGGATAGAATGATATTGTGACTGTAATTAACTGCCGAGTTGTTGCAACGAGCCGTGTTTGACGTTGCGTTTAAGCTCATGGATCATCAAACGTGCTGCCGCGCGTATAAGTCATGTTACCTGACGATATGTCCATTGGACAGGGTCCAGGTGGGATTGAGAGAAGGGCAATCATGGGAATAACTGTAATCTGCGGATATGAGCTTCAACTTCGGGCTCCACTGGGAATGTCTTATTGTTACTTTATATGAACCCAGAAATAGAAACTGAAGACGTCTTTCTTGACATGAATATGGATCCGGTCCATATATGGTGCTGGAATATGCTTAGCACTCATGTTATTTCCAAAGTTATCCCACCTAAGCCAATTGAGACCACGAGAGAGGACTGTTTAGCACGCGACAATAACGTTGAGCTTATTCGAGTTGGTAAATGTCCAAAGATAAGAGGGAGATCTTAGCAGTAATCCAAAACACAGATACGTAGTTGGTTCTCAATTTCCTCTTATCCTCCAACGTTAGCTTGTCGGAGTGGCTTGCTCTAATGACGTGTCCCGGGTAGTTTCTGAATAACCTCATCGGTTCAACCTAGGTTGAGATAGAATCAGTCATGCTACAGCTTCAGTACTGAGAGTAAATATGATTGGTAAGCTGTTTGTGTGTGCTTTTGCGACTCGCCGAGGAGGCTGTGTTCGCCAGATTTTGCGTGATGTAATGAAATCAACACTGCAGGTCTAATTGGTTATAAACCCCAACCAAATTCTTGTTGCTGCAGTTGGTATTGGTCGTCCTCCTGTCCTTTCTCAGACCCATTCACTTAAGATTCTCCTAATAAAATCCAGGTTATGACGAGTCCTTTAATCAAAATGACCGCAGTAAAGGCCATTTGTTAAGTCTTCTCGATAAGGTCAAGAGACAGAGTTATATATCTAATGAAGTAAGATCCATCGACGGGTTGCCATCTACGGCCCCGTCACTTGTCATTTCTGCCTCCAGTCTCACCGCGTCACCTAGGTAGGTGGCGCTTTCCAAATAACAAGGCGTATCAGCACAGCCTGATTGGGCTATCCAACAAATCAGCCTTCAAACTTCTCTTTTTCTCCTTATATCTATGAACCTGCCGCATCATTTATGAAGAAATTGCACCTCAACAATCGATTTCGAATCGTGATCTACAATATGTCGGGTTTTGAGATTCTTGGGGCCATTGCGAGCTCTGTCGCTCTGGCACAAGCGGTCAAAGGGACAGTCAAAGCCATAGACTTTCTGCGACAAGCCTCGGAGATGGAAAAGGAGTGCAATAGATTGAAGACCGAAGTAAGTGTACTAAACAAACCTATTTATAACTTGGGCTAAAAAATACAGATACTCATGATTGACTACTTCATCATGCAGGCGAGAGAGCAGACAGATCCCATGATGCCAGCACAACGACTGCTCGGATCCGCAGAATACCCAATAGTCACCTTAGCGACGCAAGAGCTAGAGGGGATTCTGGAAGAGCTCAATGAGGTTGTAAAGAAATATTCACGCTCCCGTATGGCCCACGACCGAAAGCGATACACAGATAAGATGAAATGGTTATCAGATGCAAGCAAGATCGAAGAGCTTCGAGAAAGAGCTCAGGCTACAAAGTCCAACCTGCAAACGGCAATCATGTTTCGAGTTTCTACCATGGTAGATCGAGTAAACGTGCGACAAGAAGTGTGAGTTCTGATTATACTGTCCATTGTCTTGACTGACGCATAGGAAGGCTCTTCCACCGTGTGACTCAACAGTTGACTTACTATACTCCAGAGGCTCACAATATCTCTCAAACGCTACCTAAGCTACTTGAAAACTCACAGCCCATGCTAGAAGATTCAAGCACAAGTCTACAACTATGGACGCAAGGCACAAAGATTCACAACAAGCCCGACCCATCAACAACGGAAGGGGACATGATTACTGAGGGCAACACAGTTCCTTCAGCAAACGTATCCACTCATGAGGTTCCCGATATCAATAAGGAAAGTTTTATCAGTGTGACAACCATTCAACCTATGGGCACACGTTCATGTGGCCTGAAGTGCCAATGTCGATGCCACCGAGAACGACGAGACCAGACTGGTGCCTGGGCAAGCTCTCTCCTCTCTTCATGGATAGTTCGATATGAAAGGATAGACACCGATTACCGAAGAACATGCAGGTGCAGGTCCAGCTTTGAATTCGAATTTCGGCTTCCAAATTGGTTATGGGCAGGAGTCCTTTCGTTTAAGGCATCGCGAGGACCAGGTGTTAGCTTCTCCTCCTTACGTTTATCAAGGGTTCTCGAATCAGACGACAATTTATGGATGACAATGACGAACCCATCTCTACTAAAAACCCGTCTTAGAGAGGGGTTTGCGTACTTCCCGGATGACGTGGCTGGGGGTGTCTGGCCCTTGTTATTGGTGAGTAAATCAGGTCTACAATAGCGTGATAAGCTTGTTGATACGTTTACTAGATATCGTTGAGGAACCAGAGTTGGGATAGCATGGAAATCCTTCTCAAGCTATGGAAAAACATACTGCCAAGTCAGGGGCTATCTAGGTTCGTCCCGATACAGTATGCATGTGATGGCCACAACTGATGCTTGGTAGAGAAATCGGATACCGACTGAAAACAAATGCCGTCATATATAATTGGACTGGAATGAATTCAGTGATAACCAAAGCACTGTCCTTTGTACAGGATTGGGAAGACGTGATCATGACTAAAGTTCACATAGCGGCAACAGAAGGCGGAGTGTTGGACGCATTACGGGAGCAACCTTGGGCCATCGACGAACTCAACGAATACGGAGAGGCTCCAATCCATGTTTCAATTGGTAGTAACAACTTTGAAGCATTCGAGCAACTGATCGGAGCCAATGCTGACATCAATCGGCAAACTGGTTTCGGCAATACTCCCCTCATGAGAGCATCCTACTACGGGCGCGACACAATGGTAAAGAAACTATTGGGATACAACGAGTGTCGGAGGCGTATCGGTCAAAGTACTGCGGTGGGCCAAACCGCTCTTCATTTTGCTGTTGAATCAGGATCTGCAACCTGTGTCAGATTGTTGCTTGAGGCTGGAGCGTCTGCACTGAAGCTCAATCAACTCAGCGAAACTCCAATGCACCGCCTTGCATGGGGAGAACAAGATGACCAGCAAGAGATTTACGAGATAATCGAACTTCTGAAAGCTCACGGAGCTGATATCGAATCAAAAAATCGTGATGGTTGGACACCAATGTTGTGGGCATGTGCAAAAGGCAATGTCCCTGTCCTGAGAGCTCTTGTTAGGGCTGGCGGGTCACTCAGTGCCATCAGCTCACACCGACAAGGCATACTTCATCGGGCGGCTTGCTCCAACAATTTTGACATTGTCCCTTGCCTAGCAGAGCAAGACCTTGAGGGTATCGACCCGCAACTTCGAGACCTCTCCCGGGGCGAAACTCCCTTGGGCAGCTTGAACAGCTTGATTTGGATCCTTGGAAAATGTGTTGTACGTTCTGATCCTATGCCAACTCCAGATCAGCAGAAAAGTTTCATCAAACTGTACTTCGACTTGTTGATACGAGACTTGGACCGTCACATGTTAACTCTCCAGAATATTCAAGAAGCAATACAAGACCGAGAATCGAGGACCACAACAGGACTTCTTCACATACTTGTTAAGAGGAATGAGGCCAGTTTCCGGCAGGACCTCGTTGACTGGTATAGAGGATTCATATTTTATGTTTCAGATGGACAGTGGGATCATTTGAAGCAGGCGATTTGCGACGAATATGATGAGACATCTGGTAAAACCAAAAGGGCAGCAGTTGCAAGAGAAAAGACCATGGCAGATCCTGAGATGAAGGAATTCTTTTAAGAGCAAACATGGAGCAATGTGACATTATATCATCGGGTCGGGCGCAATAACAAATTGTGCCTTCGTTCCCCTGTCTATGTGCAAATCATCTCTTCTCCGTCAAACCCTCTGTCCTTATCTGTTCATCATCTCCCTGACCATAAAGGACATGATCAGACAAATCCTCGATCTTCAAGAAACACTTTCGGCCCTTGATAACCCAGAACCCGAGTCCAATGACCAACATGACGCCAAACACAACAATGGCAAAGTTCATATCCCCAATGGCTGGGTTCGGCGACCCAGGGAAGAAAAAGAAAACAGTTGTGATTACAGTGTAGATAATGGAAATAATGTTGAGTGCTGGTCCAAATCTTCCAAGGCCAAACTCTCCTCCCGCAGGTAACTTGTCTCGACCAACGGCCATCAAGACAGCGATAGGGATGGCGTATGAGATTGTCAATGCAATAGTGCTGACACTCAAGATTGCCGAGAGGGTGGTGCTTGAGAAGAAGTACAAGAATCCAAGGATGTTGATGAAAGCTCCTTGAAGGATCAGAGATCGGGCAGGAACTTGCCAATAGGGGTCGACGTAGGCGAAGTAATCGCCATATGGAAGACCTTGATCACGAGCAAAACTCCACGTAAGTCTCGAAACAGAAGTCAGGATCGATACACCCTGACCAAACCCGTTAAAGGTGAACAGAGCGATCAACACCGCACCTCCTTTGAGGCCAACGACATTCTGAACAACCTCGATGAAAGGGAATCCAGAGGGGGCATCCAAAGTCGTAGCAAGGTCTTGGATGCAAAATAGGCAAGCAACCAAGAAGATGAAGCCTGAAATGGCACCCATCACAATAGCCAGAACCATTGTTCTCGGGGCATTCCGTCGAGGCGCGGGGATTTCCTCAACCATATGAAGAACAGAATCATATGCAGTGAGAGCATACGCAGACTGAACGAGTCCAAGGAACCAAACGACGCCATCGGCCCAACCTGTTTCATTGATCCAAGTTCCAAAGACGAAATTTGGTGACTGATACTCGAGAGTTGAGTTCGTTCCAACGAGGATGGGAAGGGCGAGACAGAAGGCGATGAAGAGGCCGACGAAGCCAACGGCGACAAAGTTGTTGAACCATGGCAGGAACTTTTCCGATCGGCAGCCGACGTAGTTTACAAAGGTAAACAAGATGTTGATCCCAGTGTAGACGAGAAACATGACCCATCCATTGTTCATCCCCGTCCACTCCGGGTCAAACATGAGTTTCATCGATAGCACAAACTCCGCCATGAATGCAATCTGCGAAGCAGAAAGGCACCACCATCCAACAACGCTGATAAACGCCGTCAAGTAACTCGCAAACCTTCCCCACGAAGTCTTCCAAAGCTTGCCCACCCACAATGCTTGCTCAAGAGCAGACGGCATACTAGAGCACATCTCACCAAGGGACATGTCGATACACACATTACAGAGTGTGACTAGTACAAGGCCCCAGAGACAAGTAACAGGTCCGCCGTTCTGGATACCCGTTGCGAGGGATTGTGCGCAGACGGCCCATGTTCCGAGAATGCAGAAGGCGAGGGATAGCATGCTCAGGGTGCTGAATTTTCGAGAGAGTGCCTGCTCGTGCCCGAGGGCTGCGAGGTCGAGGGCATCGCGTTCGGCCTGGTTCATTTGTGTTGCTTTCTCCATGGTACGCCAGAGCTTGAGTCGATGGTCGGATGAGTGTAGTAGAAGGGTGTGATCATTCTCTGGCAGTGAGCAAATAAACTGTATAAAAGATGTATATCAAATATGATATTGAACTCTCTGATATTGATATTGAACTGATCTACTACGGGCTATCGCCGTCTTATATATCCATCACTTATCTTTTACCCCAGACTCCAATGTTACACCAGCCCGTGCGCTAGCAAACCTCCGCATAGAAGCAACGTGCAAAGTATACACCCTTTTCAGTTTAGTGCAGGCGATTTGGTAGGTTTCCGGGTGGGTTTCCAACTAGAGAATAGATCGCTTCCAGGGTGACTCGGCCGGTTGGTACCTTATCTAACGGTCGCATTACCTCATGGGTTTTGGAGGGGAGCTGATAAGGATGGAAGTTGGAGATATTGGATCTAGAACGAGCCATTGGGGATTGCTATTGGTTGTTAATTTACGAATAGTTAGCTATCGCTTTAACATTCCTAAGAGGGTAATGGGGGACAGAAAAGGGAGGGGTCGTCATGTGTAGAATATAGCGATTCGGTATTTATCACAGCTTCTTGTTTTCTGATACCTTGAGAATGGCTTATGTGGATTCCCATTTCGAGAAAACAGTTGAGATTAGAAGCTTTCATCTAAATATATGCGTAGTGAAGTATTGAGAATTGGCTGTGGGAAGAAGTGTCTATTGTACTTTGCTCAAAGAGCTGTGTCTATGAAGATGAAGCTGTATTCGCTACCCCAGCACCTACCTCATCAAGCTCTTGCCATTGATATACACATCAATCTGATACTCACACCTTGCATTAAGCACCATGGCTGATAGTGAGTCTAACGCAGTAGTTGGAAAGGAACAGTACGAAGAAGCACGAAAGAACTGGCTCGACACAGCCAAAGCAGCTCAGCAAGCCAAAAACGAAGCCAAGCAGAAATACGACGAAGCCAATCCGGGCACAACCTACGTAGAATGGCTCTTGAGACAGGTGCGATACTATCACAAACCCATGTCGAACCTTGGCTTACCCCTACCAATAGAGTCCCGCATTCACCAGGGCCTACCATGCATTCGGTAAAGCCCAGGTCAGGTTCGACGAGGTTTATATCGAGTATGATAATGCAGCGGCGCAGGTATGGATTGATGCGAGGAATGCTGAGAAGAAGAGGCTGTGGAATAGGGATGAGGATGGGACGCCGTTCTTGATCATTCTGCCAGAGACGATTCCTGGACCGCCTAAGACTCTGGAGGAGTTATGGCGGGAGGATCCGAGCAGATACCAGTAGGACCTTTGTCTTGTATTAGAGAAGTAGGTACAAGTTCGTATTTACGGGCCGAGAATGATTAGCATTTGTAAGTCGATGTCGAGTTATATAGGGATTAGGAAATGATTTTGACCAGATTGTTCGTGCATTAGTTTAGTATCTGCTTCTGAAGCCTGAGTTGGCCGACGTATTATTGAGGCTGAGTACAACTTGGTACAGCGGCCCACAGGGCTTACACGTACTGTAGCTAAAACGAACGTCAAGCAACAGTGCTCTATACACTCAAAACACAACCACCTCGCGATATGTTACAATTGCAATCTCTTTACCCCGTGGGGAAGATCTCACGATGATCCTCAAAAGCAATCCATCACGTAAAAGAATCAAACCCCATCATCTTGATCGTGATAACACAGAAAAAGCATGGACGTTAAAATTGGGCTTCGGCACTGACTAGGATCATCATCTCGGCCCACACACGTCAAAGATGGTGCTTGTACGGATTAGGAAACTTCGGGCGACGAGACTGATAAGACGGGATCATTTGTTCTGTATCAATTTTTGGAATTGTTCTGTTTGACTACATTGTCCCAAAAGTTCAGGGTCCTTTTGATGCCCCCCCCTTTCTTCTCTTCTTTTTGGCAATCTGGTTTTCTGTTGCACTTTGAATCTGGTTGGATTAGTTAGTTGTGTTCTGAGGATGAGGATGTGAAATGGGCAACCTACTAAGCATAGTACAAGGCCCCCTTCCTCCACGCTCTTCACCACGTATTTGACGCGGGTTCTTTTTTCTTGGTTTCTGATTGACTATGCATGCCACTGAATTGCCGACTCTTCACTTATGCGATGAGGTCGGCAACGTTCATGGGCATCTCGTCGATCTGGGTAGAGTAGTACACTAAAAAGTCAGCTTCATCCATGACCAGACGATGTCAAGGACACTTACACTCAATGTCTCTCAGGATGCGCACATCTTCGGTAGTAACAAAGTTGATAGCAACACCCTTGCGACCAAACCGACCACTTCGACCGATGCGGTGGATGTAGTTCTCTCGGTTGCTAGGAAGGTCGTAGTTGATAACTAAACTGACCTGCTGAACGTCGATACCACGAGCCCACACATCAGTCGAGATGAGAACACGGCTGTTACCCTGTCGGAAATCCTGCATGATGCTGTCTCGTTCCTTCTGGGGCATGTCGCCGTGCATGCTGCTGACTGTAAAGTTGGCCTCGCGCATCTTGTCGGTGAGCCAGTCGACCTTGCGTCGGGTGTTGCAGAAAATGACGGCTTGCGTGATGGTGAGGGTGTCGTAGAGATCGCATAGCGTGTCAAATTTCCAGTCCTCCTTCTCCACGGCGATGAAGTACTGCTTGAGACCTTCGAGGGTCAGTTCATCACGCTTGACGAGAATGCGGACGGGATCGGTCATGAATTTGGTCGTCATGTCGAGGACGTCGTATGGGAGAGTGGCGCTGACGACCACGACTTGAGTGGCAGGGGGGAGGTATCGGTAAACATCGTAGATCTGTTCGCGGAATCCCTTGTTGAGAAGCTCATCAGCCTCATCGAGGACCAGCATCTTGATGTGTCTAGTGCGCAAGTGTCGACGTCGAATCATATCGGCCACACGGCCTGGGGTGCCTGAGACAATGTGTTGACCGTAGTCGAGCTTGCGGATATCCTCTCCAACGTTTGTGCCTCCAATACAAGCGTGACATTGCACGTTCATGTAGTCGCCCAGAGCCATGACAACGGACTGAATCTGAGTAGCCAGTTCTCGTGTCGGTGACAGAACAAGAGCTTGTGTCTCCCGCACCGCAGTATCGATGACCTGTAGCATACTGATGGAAAAGGTAGCTGTCTTTCCGGTACCAGACTGCGCCTGAGCAATAGTGTCGCGACCCTTGCAGACCTGAACGATGGCTCGAGACTGAACAGCAGACGGCGACTCGTATCCGTAAGCGTAGATTCCACGAAGCAAGTTCTCTGCCAAAACATTAGCTACATCCCAAAACTGGCTGTCACAACATACCCTTAAGCGACATCGATTCGAAAGTAGGATGGACCGTAACCTCCTTGGAGGTGGAGAATTCCATCCTCTCATCGGCCTTTCGATCAATTCCTCCAGCGCTTTCGGCCATGATTTCGTCTGTTGTTGATGATTATGTGTAAGGTGAAGAATTACGCTTTCGCGATGAAGTTGGGGCTTTTTCTGGGGTCAAAGTTTTGGTCCGCAACTTTTAGAGCAAAGACGTAACATGGAGCGCGCGCCGGATATACTTCGGTCGAGAATTGCGCGCCTGAACGCCACTGAAACTCGCGACAGGCTCCGTAATTTTTTAAGCATCGAGCTCATCTCAACTTTATCATCTGCATTCATTCAAAGATCATTATATTTTCAATTTGTGATACCCGCGAGAACTTTTGTTGACAAGTCTCGCAAAGATGCTCGTTCTCGAAGAGCAGCGCTATATCCATGAGGATCTAGAGCGTCTGGAACAAGGTATCGCTGATCGCATTCGCGATGAGCCCAGGCATGTGAGTAGCTTGAAACGCTTGGTGAAGCGTCCACTGACTTTGCAGATCCGTGATCGCCTCAACAGAGATCATGAGATTTCTCAATTATTAGACCAGATCCAGGTTCAGTCGAACAACCTCCTCGATATCTACAAAGACGAAAATGGTGTCCGGTCGCAAGAGATTCAGCAGATTGGTACAGGCGACCCATTCGCGGAGTTCTACAAGCAGCTGAAAGGTGTTCGTGAACATCACGAGAGATATCCCTACGAGCAAGCGGAAAACTCGGAGCAGCGATATCAGATCAAGAAATCGGATGGAGAGCCGATGCCATCTATTGTGGACTCTCTATTTTTGGGAGAGGAAGCTTATGGACGATTTTTCGATCTCAACATCTGCCACGAGGCCTACCTCAACCTTCCCAATGTCCGACGACTCACATATCTGCAATACCTCGAGAACTTTGACAACTTTGCACCTGGACATGGTGGAGTCACACGAGCCAACAAATTGACGGATCAGTACTTCAAGTATGTTGGACAACTAGCAGAGTATCTCGAGAGTTTTATGCGACGAACACGGCCGCTGGAAAACGTCGACAAGGTGCTTGCATCCTTCGATCAAGAATTCGAGACGGCATGGGACAAGGATGAGATCCAGGGCTGGGAGAAGGACTCACATTCAACAAACGCCACTGCAAAGGAGACCAGCACAGCAGAAGCTGTCTGGTGCGACGATTGTGAAAAGGAGTTCAAGAACGAGAACGTCTACAAGAATCATCTCACAGGGCGAAAACACATCAAGGCAGCCGAGCAGCGAAAACAACGACAGGAGCAAGACTCGCCAGCCAACAGCGCAACTGGAACAGTCTCAGCGACACGACTAAAAGAGCGCGCGGTAGCCGAACGAGAGTACAGAGTGAAGCGCCTAGCCAGCGCCATGAGCACCGAGCGAAGCGACACCAGAGTCAACGTCGAGCGCAAGCAAGGCATGACCGAACGCGAGCGCGCCCAAGAACTCGAGAACCTCTTCAACGCTGACGACACACCCCAAGAAGCCCTCGACGACGGCGAGGGCGAAGATGAAGACGGCGAGGAGCGAATCTACAACCCCCTCAAACTGCCCCTCGCATGGGACGGCAAGCCAATTCCCTTCTGGCTGTACCGCCTCCACGGTCTGGGTGTTGAATTTCCCTGCGAGATCTGCGGAAACTTTGTATACATGGGTCGACGAGCCTTTGACAAGCACTTTAATGAAGCGCGACACATCTACGGTCTTAAGTGTCTGGGCATCACCAATACGACGTTGTTCCGCGATATCACACGCATTGACCAGGCGATGCAGCTGTGGGAGAAGATTCAGAAGGAGAAGAAGCGCACAACGGTTGATGAGGGGAGTGTAGTCCAGATGGAGGATGGGGAGGGCAATGTCATGCCTGAGAAGGTTTACTTGGATTTGCAGAAGCAGGGATTGTTGTAGATGTATTTGTATGTATGGTAAACTACGAGACCGGTGTCTCAAAAATAATCCGACTTTATTACGATCATGATAGCTTGTCTCATTACTTGTGAATGTCTGTGATCGTGAAAGGGGTCAAGGCATCATGACTTGATTAGTCATGGCTCCATCGCCCCTCCAACTCACGCTCACACCAAGTAAACATCACCATCTACTTCATCATCAACAATCATGTCACAGCTCACAAGACCTATACCAGCCCTTTACGCCGTATACGTGCTCCGTTCAACGAAGCGCCATGCATCAATCTACATAGGCTCAACGCCCCATCCCCCAAGACGGCTGAATCAACACAATGGCATGGCACGAGGCGGTGCAGTACGCACTGCAAAAGATACATTACGACCTTGGGAAGTTATGATACTTATAACAGGATTCCCAAGTTCAATCGCTGCCCTAAAATTTGAGTGCGTTAAAGTCATGGTGTGTGAAGCTTCTGACTGACTGAGTTTTCACAGATGGGCTTTAACGAACCCTCATTTGACGACACATATATCAACAGAAGAACGCATAACGACAAGGGCGCCTCGGAAAAAAGGACAACGGAAATCCCGAAAGCCTATTCACAGTCTGAGATCTGTAGTATCGAATCTTCATTTGCTCGTTGGTGTGTCCAGTTTTGCACGCTGGCCACTTACCCTGCACTTCTTTGTACCAGAGCCAAAGAAAGCTTGGGATAGTTGGCTAAAGGCCAAGGAGACAACACCACGGGAGGGTATCAAGATCACTGAAGACTATGAACCAGATGAAGGGTCAAACGGGACCAAGTCTGTTGAGCCTTGGGGTATTCGCGCCCTGCCACTGGATTATGCGCCCATCAAGCCATACGTCGAGAAGGCGCACAACGTCGTGAAGTTTGAACGAGAAGGGAACTGTGTCCACTGCCACGAAGCTTTAGAGTCAGGAAAAGGACTTCAACCAATGTGTCCTCACGACGGATGCGAAGCAATGGGCCATCTCGACTGCTGGTCAAAACATGCCCTCAAAGGTGAACCCAAGGAGATATTGCTTCCCTTATCATGCACATGTCCAAGCTGTGGTGGCAAGATAAACTGGAGTGACATGATGAAGGAGTTGACTCTTCGTGTAAGGGGACCGAAGGAGGTTGCGAAATTACTTAAGAAGAAGAGGCGGACGAAGAAGGAGATTGCGGCTGAAGCTGAAGCTGAGGAGGATATTTGAGGATGGCTTATTTTTTTGCTTTTGGCGTTAATATGAAGATACCCGCTCTACATTTCGTTAAATTGTTGTTAATGTTTAATCTTTCAGATGTGAGCATGCTTTTGATCAATTGTCGACCACAGCTCGACAGCTAGTTGTCATGATGGTAGTGCAGACTAAGTTTAAGCCCTCGAATTAAGGTGTTGCTGTCATTCTTTTTTGGAGCATCCCCACAAGAAGCAAGAAAACAGGGAAAGCTGAAGCAAAATACCAATATTAATTCAGTGAAAGGCCTGATAAGTTCTTGCAAAATTCACCCTAGTCTCTTTGCCATTCAGGGCTGAGGTCAAGTTTCTTGCCCCTAGGTACTCTGTCCGTCTGCTTTGAAGCCTCACCCAAAACATCGTGTGCCCCGGTTCCCCACGCAATGATGCTGACCAGGACCCCGGCGTTTGTGCTGAACGTCATCTCATCGTGATTGGCTCGTAAGCGGTCCATTATTAACTAATCCCTGTTCATTGAGAGTTCGATATCAGATTGGATTTTTTCTGGGCCCGCCTTTTGTCTCTGTGGCCGTCAGACTTTTAGGGGCATACCATCGCCATTGAGCGGGACAAAAGGCAGCCACACAACTGGACAAGGAATATGATGATGCCAGTCAGCGCGTGACTGGTTTCAATGTCACCCATGCCCTGCCGCATTCGGATACCTCCTTCTCCATGACGACGTGGCCGTAAGATAAATATTTTCTCCTCTGTCAGACTTGTTCCCTTTGCATTGATCGTGATATTGATGCTGAATGTGTCGGGTCACAAGCTGGCGATGCTCAATGGATACCAATATGCCTCATAAGGCTGTGGCATTCTCCCTGAATTTAGCGGTTGTGTCGCAAACAGGTTGGTTAGAGTTTGACTAAACCCAGACGCTACATTGACCGCGTGCCGACACAGAACCCTTCCTTCAAAACGATATCTTCTTTGTTCTTTGACAGTGGATGCTACTTTTGTGGACATTGACGATGTGATTCTCGGTAATGGGGGCACCGGCCGGATGTCGTCGCTAGTGGGTCCGCCACATGAGTTTTCGGGGCTCTGTATCAGGACGGCGTTTTTGAGCGCTGAAACAGCCAACAAAGACTTGATTGGAAAGAAAAGGCATCGTTGGAACGCGATATAGTCTGTAATACAGGAAAAATGATACGATGGACATTTTAAAGTCGTAGTTGTCCAGAAAACCCACTGCAATTCTTGTACTTGCTGGTCCGAACCCACCGGCCCTGCCCCCGTACAGTCAGTGACAGAGAAGGCGGCGGGTACTTGTGCCTGGCGCCAGAATCGTGCTAAACAGAGGTACCTACCTGCCCGTCCAGTCCACTTTAGTCTTTGGCGTGCACTTACCAGGAACCTCCTGCCGCACCCTGGCCTGGGCTTCCTTCCCTTCACACCCTCGTCCCTTGTCCCTTCTGGGTTCCCTTTATGTGTCTAGGTACCGTCCGTCCTTCGTCGCTCGCTCGCGCCTCCAAGATCTGGGATTCCCTCGACCCATTCCCACCTTCCCAACTTCCGTTCCCACTCACACCCTTCACCCTCCGCTCCTTCCTCACTCTTAATTCTTTCATTCAGCATCAACAGTCTCTATTAGAGTGGCTGACTGGTTCTTTCAGCCATTATCCCTACGAATATCAACTTCAGATACTTGATTCGAAAGTCACGATAACTTCTGTGTGTTTTGCACAGCCGACCTTTTTTATATCGACCTACTCGTGCGTATATCCCGTGTTAGTTGGAGATACTCCCTCGTACTCCCTTCCATGGTATCAATCAAGTACAACTCACCACTAACATTAGACTCAGGTGCGAAGCTCGACGACAAATCGACTTTCTAGTCATCATTCATACTTGGTTTCTCGTCGCGATTGAGACCTTGTGGCCTGCGATGCTGGTGAATTATTGACGACGGCCTGCCCGAGTATGAAGTCGACGTACGCCGCGTAATCGTAACGCTCGACCGATCCCAACCCGCTCTTCTTTATTAGTCGCCGCTCAACGCATCGTCGTCCGCTCCCACCATGGTGTCAGTGCCAACTGTAGGCGCCGCGGCTCCTGCAGCCACCCACAGCACGAATGCAAGCACGCGAAGCTCACCCAGTGCTCCCGCTGGCACCTCATCGAAACCGAAACCCAAGGTGAATTCTAATGGATACCACCCGATCAATCCACAGACACCTCTCAGCTCACTCACGAGTGCTCCGCTGGATCTTACTTCCGTCGAACGTCGCGGACAGCCCACTGCAGTGAGGGAACCAGTCGTCAAGCAGAGCCGTCCTCACGGTCTACAAGAGGCACCGACGTACCGCCCAACGGAAGAGGAATGGAAAGATCCTTTCGAATACCTACGGAAAATTACACCTGAAGCAAAGAACTTTGGCATCTGCAAGATCATTCCACCGGATTCCTGGAATCCAGACTTTGCCATCGATACCGAGGTGCGACAATCGGCGCATTCCCAGCGCGTTCAAGCTATCAATGTGCGATAGCTGTCGTTTATTCGTGCTAATTGTTTAGAAATTCCATTTTAGAACTCGAAAACAAGAGTTGAACTCAGTGGAAGGGAGTATGTGTTACTCATTTTGACATTACCTCACTCGGCTCACATGTTGCAGGTACACGTGCGAATCTTACATATCTTGATGGCCTCTCAAAATTCCACAAGCAACATGGCACCAATCTACATCGCTTACCGTACGTTGACAAGAAACCGCTTGATCTTTATAGATTAAAGAAAGCAGTCGAGTCACGGGGCGGCTTTGAAAAGGTTTGCAAGCATAAGAAATGGGCAGAAATTGGTCGTGATTTGGGTTATAGTGGGAAGATCATGTCCTCTCTTTCGACGTCACTCAAAAACTCTTACCAACGATGGCTTTGCCCATACGAGGAGTACCTCAGACTCGCGAAACCCGGTGTTCACCAACAGCTGGAGCAAGAGTATGGTGGACCATTGACCCCGAGTCCTGCGCAAACTCCAGCTAAGCGATCAAACGTCAACACGCCTCTCGGCATCCGAGGTGATTCCCCAGCGCGCAATGCTTCCGATGCACTCCAGGCCAACATCATTGGAGTAAAGAGGGAAACGGATGGCGACACGCCCATGCCCGACGCCATACCCTCTCAAGCTCCAACATCTCGTGGATTCACACCAGTCAACTCGGGCGGCTTTACTCCAGCGAATGCTGGCTTCACAAGTGTCAATCGCAGTGTGACCAGTGAGCCAAAAAGCTTCACCCCCGACCCTAAGCGATTTGACAGCCCTGCCTCTTCAGCAAAGAACACTCCAGATAATCGGGCCTCCAGTCTAAAAGAAACAGCATTGAAGCGTCAGCTAAGCTGCGAAAGCTCATCTGAATCGGCGAGAAAGGACACCGACATTGAGGATCCTGAAACGGCTAGCGGCCGTCGCAGCAAGCGACTCAAGAAAGGTGAGTGATGACTGTTGGATTTCTCTTCTCTGCTGTCAATCCACGTTGTCGCAACGCAGAGCATTTCCGTTTCCGACTTGAGGACCATACGCAGGGATTTTAGCTGCGATGACCGATCCCGCTTTTCATTGGCTCCATGATCATGGGCTAACATTTCTGTAGATGCTGTCCCCACTGTGGCTGGATCGCACATGACGCCATTCCGTCCTTCAGTGCCCAGGATTCCGCGAGAAGAGCCACCACCGCCAGGCGAGGTAAGTTAAGCCGTCCTCCAAGGGGAATAAGCTGACTTTGTAGAAATGCGAAACTTGTGGTAATGGTGAAGATTCTGGTTCTCTCCTGATTTGCGAGTCTTGCGACCATTCCTACCACCCAGCATGCCTCGACCCACCTCTGAAACGAAAGCCGGATAACGAATGGAACTGCGCACGATGTCTGGTCGGAGATGGCCAGTTCGGATTCGAGGAGGGTGGTCTTTACTCGCTAAAGCAGTTCCAGCAAAAGGCAAACGACTTCAAGCAGGGTTACTTTGAGAAGAAGATGCCATTCGACCACGAGCTCAACTGCCATCGGCCCGTCACCGAGGAGGATATTGAGACTGAGTTTTGGAGATTGGTTGCCGACCTGGAAGAGACAGTCGAGGTCGAGTACGGGGCTGACATCCATTGCACAACTCACGGCTCAGGATTTCCGACCGCGGAACGACACCCTCAAAACCCGTATGCGACTGATCCTTGGAACCTCAACGTTCTTCCATTCCATCCCGAGAGTCTGTTCAGGCATATCAAATCTGATATCTCTGGAATGACAGTCCCCTGGGTCTATGTCGGCATGATCTTTTCGACATTCTGCTGGCACAACGAGGATCACTATGCATACTCTGCCAACTACCAGCACCTTGGCGCAACCAAGACTTGGTACGGTATCCCAGGTGAGGACGCTGAAAAGTTCGAGAACGCCATGAAGGAAGCCGTCCCAGAGTTATTCGAAACACAACCAGATCTACTCTTCCAGCTTGTCACGCTCTTGACCCCCGAACAATTGAAAAAGGCCGGAGTTCGTGTATATGCCCTGGATCAGAGAGCTGGCCAACTCGTTATTACATTCCCGCAGGCTTACCATGCTGGATTCAACCATGGGTTCAACTTCAACGAGGCTGTCAACTTTGCACCACATGACTGGGAACCTTTTGGACTGGCTGGTGTTGAGCGATTGCAACTCTTCCGAAGGCAACCGTGCTTCTCTCACGACGAGCTTCTTTGGACCGCTGCGGAAAGTACTGCAACAGGCCTAACCATTCAGACCGCGAAATGGCTAGCACCTGCCCTCGATCGCATACACAAGCGAGAGCTGCAGCAAAGGGAACAATTTGTCGCAAGACACCTTGAAACAGCACCTCATCACTGTAAAATTGGAGGAGGCAAAGAAGATGCATGTTCTTTGACACTTAAGATAGAAGACGAAGATGTTCAAGACGAAGACGAACAGTGTTGCAGTTACTGCAAGGCTTTCTCGTATCTCTCGCGCTTCAAGTGCCTCCAGTCGGGCAAGGTTCTTTGTCTGCTTCACGCAGGCTATCACGCTTGTTGTGATCTGCCCGAGCAAGCTCGATTCCAAGGCGAAGGACACATCCTTTTCTTCAGAAAAGCGGACGAGGACATGGAGTCGATCTACCGCAAGGTGATGGATAAAGCACAAACTCCCGAGCATTGGGAGGAAAAGTACGACAAGCTACTTGAAGAAGAGGCGAGGCCGTCGCTCAAGTCACTACGTGCGCTGCTTCACGAGGGCGAGCGCATTCCTTACCCTCTCCCTTCATTTCCCGTCCTCCAGGATTTCGTTAATCGATGCAATGATTGGGTGGGCGAGGCAACAAACTTCATTGTGAGAAAGCAGCAAAACCGACACAAGAATGACAAAGCCTGGCAGTCAAGCATGCGAAAGTCGATTGGCAACTCTGAGCAGGACCAGAAAGAGAGAGAATCTCGGAATGTGTCAAACATTTATCGACTTCTCGATGAAGCTGAACACATTGGTTTTGACTGTCCAGAGATTTTCCAGCTTCAAGAGCGTGCCGAAGCTGTCAAACATTTCCAAACGACTGCAGCGCAGGCTTTGAGGAACACCTCCACCTTGTCACAGAAGACGGTCAAGGAACTCCTCGAAGAAGGGCGCGGCTTTAATGTGGACATCCCCGAGGTTGACCAATTAATGAAGGTGCTGGAGCAGTCAGAATGGAATGAGAAAGCCTTTGCCAACCGAGGAGTGTACATGACTCTTCAAGAAGTCCAGGATCTTATTGAAGAAGGATGCAAACTTGGCATTCCAACATACAACGACCACTTGACCTTCTACCGCGACCAGATGCACGCTGGACAGCAGTGGGAGAAAAAAGCCAAGGAACTCATTGTTGCTGAGTTTGTCCACTACCCACAGCTCGAAGCACTATCGCGTCAAGTGCAGATCAACGTGCTTCCCGTTTCGCAGGAGACTCTGGGCGCAGTTGATCAAATCCTTCACAAACAACGCGAAGCCCAGCGCCAGATCGTTTCATTGCTGGACCGGTGTCGACTCCCTGATTTGCACGACCGGCCCAAGTACTCGGAAGTCGTAGAAATCCAGAAGAGATTGGAAGATCTCAACTCGAAACCGGATGGAACTCTCGAACTCGAAAACGAACGCAAGCGTCACGAAGATTGGATGCGAAAAGGCAAGAAACTCTTTGGTAAATCCAACGCCCCTTTGCATATCCTCAAGAGTCATCTTGAGTATGTACTAGAGCGCAATATGGATTGCTTCGACATCGAAAATGATACGCCTCGTATGCCCGGGGAGCCGGTTTCAAGAGAGGTCAGCCCTGAGCAAGGATCCAGCAAATGGGACGAAAGTCGATCCCGACAAGTCTTTTGCATCTGCAGAAGGGTCGAGGCGGGAATGATGATCGAGTGCGAGATGTGCCACGAATGGTAAGAGTTCACGAGAATGTTTTGCACGTTGCTAACACCACTAGGTATCACTACAAATGCCTCAAGATTGCCCGCGGCAAGGTCAAAGAGGATGATAAGTATACTTGTCCGATCTGTGACTGGCGAATGAAGATTCCCCGAGATGCTTCGCGACCGAAGCTGGAGGAACTGCTGGCCCTCGCTGAGGAAATGGCATTATTGCCCTTCCAACCTGAGGAAGAGGAGGTTCTCAACAAAATCATCGACAACGCACAGAACTTCCGAAACCATATTGCCAACTATTGCAACCCGTTATTGTCTACGGAAGCTGAGGCAGAGACGCAACGATTTTACCTGCGCAAGATTGAAGGTGCGGAGGTCTTGCTCACATACGAGACCAATTTCTTCCGCCAAGAACTTCATAAATGGTGCCCTGTGGCCCCCGAGGCCCCGCCGATCCAGGAGCAGTCCAGAAGCACACGAAAACCACGACCGACAAAACTACAGAAGATGTTGGTTGAGTACGGCGTTGACAATCCTGACGACCTGCCGGAGCATGCCCGAGGAAAGGCGAACAGTCTGCGCCGGAAGGCAGCCAACGCTGAAGCCGCAGCAGCAGCGGCGTCGCATTCTATGGGTGGAATTGGACCCGGGTTTGGAGGGTCGGGATATTACCCACGTTCCGGTGAAGCTGGCAGCCCCAACAGCCACGGAGATCGCCGCGAATCGCAGTCCTCAGGCCATTCAAGAACCAATTCGGTCAGCCTGGGCAATGGCATGCATGCTGGACCCCTGGGAGCCGGCGGTCCACAGCTGGTGGTTGACTACTCATCAATGTCTTTGGAGGACAGAATTCTTCAAGGTCACGACGATGGTCTCAACTTCCAAACCGACGCTGAGAAGAGCAAAGCATTGGAGATTCTCGCGAGGACCGAATTGGGTAGAAAACAAGCCGAGGCCATGTGGGGACCCAACGTTTGGGGAACTGGACGTGGATCTATTGAGAGACGCGTATCTAACCCGATAGACGAAGAAATGATCAAGCAGGAAGATGGCAACGTGGATCAAATGTTCAAGGAGATGACGAACCAAGACGAAGATGACGAGAAAAAGATCGATGCTGGGGGAGATGTCACCATGACCACAGCGTCCTTGGAAAAGGAGAGAAATGGGATGGACGCTCTTCTAGACGGGGAATGAGTTTGCAGGGGATGACAAGGGGTGAAGGCGTTTTCGTTCGGTTCAAAAATACCAAGAAGGAAAAGGAGTCAGGTCGGGTCGGTTATGCCATTTGGTGTTTGTTCTTTGAGCCAATTTTGTTTGTACGAGATCCATACAAGGGCGTCTGAGATGGGTGATTCAGAGAATACCACACCACACACATGAGGTTGTACTGGTTGTTAGACCAGGCTATGTTACATAAACAATGGGCAGTTACGTTACGTTATTAATGAGATGATTTCATTCAATTCGAAACTCTAAACATGGTTATGATATTCTCCAGGGCGTTGAGCCCGGACATCTAATGGGACAATGGCTAATAAACGCTGTACCCGCCTGTTTTCCTAGAAAATTTGATGACTTGGACCCGACCGAATTTGTTGAAGACATGGCCTCTTTCTTTCTTTTGTCCCAAAACCGTCCTTTGAAGGAGAACCTTTCCTGAACCGTAACGCCGAAAATGCAGATAAATCAATGGTGATGGTACTTGGTGCATGTCTCATGAGATGCACCATTCCTATACATGATGAATGTTCTTCATAGGCTTATCGTTTCCATCGTAAGCATGTTGAAGATTGCTTCGGTCCCTAATTTGCGACCGTATATTCTTTATCGGTTGATACCAATAAGGTTGAGGAACTCATTGCGCGTCTTGGACTTCTTCTCGAAGCAGCCAAGGACACAGCTCGTGATGGTGCTGGTGGTCGTCTTTTCGACACCGCGCATCACCATGCACAGGTGGCTTGATTCCATGACCACGGCGACGCCCTGGGGCTTGAGGATCTCCATGATGGCGTGGGCGACTTCTTTGGTGAGACGTTCTTGGATCTGCAGACGGCGGGCGAACATCTCTGCGATTCGGGGGAGCTTGGATAGGCCGATGACGGTCTCGTTGGGGATGTAGCCGATGTGCATCTGCGGGGAAAGGAGAAAAAGTCAGCTGTTTGTTTGTGCGATTTCGGAGGAGGAGCGCAAACCTTGCCGGTGAATGGTACGAGATGATGCTCGCACAGAGACTGGGAATTGTTAGCTACATCTTCGCAATTGAGTGACGAAAAGAACTTACAAAGATCTCGATGTCCTTCACGATGACCATTTCACTGTGTCCCTCTCTGAACAGAGCTTCGTTGACCATGGTTTCAATGTTGTCCTGGTATCCCTTGGTCAAGAAGAGCAGAGCCTTTGCGTAGCGCTCTGGAGTTTTGAGAAGACCCTCACGATCGGGATCTTCACCGACACACTCGAGAATAGTGCGCACAGCACCGCTCATGCGTTCCAATCGCGCAGCCTGCTGCTCCTCCGTCTCCTCTCTGCGCTCTCTCGTTCCCCGACCTAAACCCGTCAGTAAGCGTCAACCACCTCCGATCAAACCAAGGTAGAAACATACTGGGTCGACTGAGCCCATCAAAGTCAATGACAGGACTAGGAGATCTAATCTTCACCACAGCGCCCTCTTCCTCAGGAACGCTCTGGGATGCTGCAGCGCGGCGCTTCCTGGGGAGAGGTTCATCGCGGGGATCTCGCGAAGCTTTGGCCAAGCTATTGCGACGCTGGGCGAAAGCACTGGGCTTTGCGCCATTGACAGCGACAGCAGCGTCGCCGTTCTTTCTCTTCTTTTCCTTGCGCTCGCGACGGCGCCTGCGGGAGTCGTCGCTGCTGGACGAGGAGCCCGAGATGCTTGCGACGTCGTGGGATCTCTTCTTTCCGTCTTCGGAGGTAGGCATGGTGGCGATGTGAACTGAAGAAGTAGAAGAGTAAAAGGGAAGAGAGAGAGGGAGGATGGAGGTGAAAGAGGGGAAATAAGTACTAGGTATTCTTTATGAGTCAAGAGGAAAAACAGGCGATAATTGACGACAAGACTCAAGCCAAACAGTACGGAAACCGAGTTGATTGAGTCAGGGTCCAAATGTCTCTCTCACGCCAAAATGTAAGCCAATGACCGGATCCAAACGCCGAAAAAATTAGAGGGGCTTCACGGGATTCGCGGGGAATGGGCTTCTTTCTGCTGCAATTATTTTCCCACGCGGGTTTGCTTTATCTTATCAGCAGCTGTTTTGACGTCAACGGCCCAGCAGCGTTTGTCTCAGACTCTCTCTCAGTGGTTGGCATCAGAAACGGTCGTTGGCGCCGTGGGTCCGATCATGTGGGACCGCACGTGATTGGACATCACGTCCGTTCGGAATAGCAAGACGCGTGTGTGCCTGATGCACCGGATCATCCTCCGAAAGCCGTGACGACGAGAGACGCCATCTTGTGAACGACTCTGCGAAAAACGCCGATATCGAAGAATACGTATCTTTCTGGAAGAACGCCTTCTCGGGACCCGTCGCTGTTGCTGCATCGCATTGCTTAGTCACAGCGCCTTTCATTTCGAACTTCTCCCTTTCACCACCATTTCGAAGCATCACGATGGCTTCTCCGCCCTACGCAACCTCTCCATCGGGAATGTCACCGCCCTACCCATCGCCCGCTCAGATCCCCAACAAGAAGCGTCCATCAACGCTCGATGGCTCTGCACCTCCCCTCAAACGCCGCAAGCCCTCTCAAACCTCCGTCTCAACCAGCTCCGCCGCCCATCCTCTCCGCCAAACCTCTTTCCCTCCTGAAGTACGATCTCCATTCCCACGGTCTCCCTCCGTTGATGCTCAGTCGCATGTGAGCGGCAGTGCAGTCAGCACCACAGCTAGCGGAGCACCGAAGAAGAAACGCGGCCGCAAGGCAAAGAACGCCAAGGCAGATGATGCTCGTGAACAGACGCCTAGTCTTGTAGGAGGACGGGCGCCTACTGCTGTGAGCGGACAGGGTGGTGAGAAGGAAGATGACGATGAGGATGATGAGAAGGCTGAGATGGCGCTGGAGGATGTCGTTGCTAGAACACAGGAGCAGAAGCAGGAGGAGATTCGACTGAGAGCTATGCTTGTTGAGGCTTTTGATTCTCAGCAGTATAACCGATATGAGCTCTGGCGTGCGGCTAAATTGGCTGATAGTGTCGTCAAACGAGTATGTCATCTCTACACGGGTTCAAGTTTTATACTGACATTTACAGGTTGTCAACGCTACGGTTTCTCAATCGGTTCCGCAGAACGTTAGCACAGCCGTCAAAGCCGTCGCCAAGCTCTTCGCTGGTGAGATCATCGAAGCCGCTCGCAATGTACAGGGAGAATGGATACACGCAGGAGAGAAGCAGAGCGAACTACCTACACCTCCACCCTCGACAAACGACGACCCTGCCGCAGCAGAGGAAGAGATCGATCTCAAGCGCGGTCCCCTCCGACCTGATCATCTACGCGAGGCTTGGCGCCGCTACAGACTATCTGGAGAGAGCCGCGGTGTAGGTGTGCAACAACTCTGGCATGCCCAGCAGGGCGATGGAGTCGAGCGCTTTTCGACCCGTACAGGAAAGCGACTTTTCAAGTAAGCTATGACGAGTAACAGGCGGCTACGATAAGGATGAAGGAGAGTGCGATGCAAGGAAAAAAGCGAGTCACGATGAGTGGAAATGAGATTGCACAGGATGATCGCCAAGACATGGTCCAGATCAGTGACATCGACCTGACTTGGCAGATATGGAGATGGGATGGATTCTTTCAAGCGTAATAATGATACCCCCAAAAATCCTGAAACAAAACAGGAAATAGAACTTTGTACAATACTACCCAAATCAAGAACATGAACGAGCATATGCTAAGAAAGTTCGTTTATCGGAAATAACAATGACCCGAATTAATACTTACTAACTCCTATCCCTTGGCAAGCAAAGTAGGTACCTTGTAATTCGTAAAAGACCGAAATTTGCTCATACCTATTGATCCAGTGGGCTGATGTATTTCCACGTGGTTGATCGGGACTTGCGCAAATCACATACTGAAACGAGTAAAGCTTTGCACGGCACAATTTATCCAGATTGACAAACCTTGTGTACGAAGTCACGAATGACATTCAAGTGTTCCTGTGTCTTTTAGACCTTCGTATACTAGCCGCTCTAAACCCGGTAAATAAGGACTGCCGGCTGAGTCTGGGAGTGTGGGGAGCTAGTTAGCTAACGTAGCAGCAAGCAAAAAGGATGTTGGCTGTAAGACGAAGCTCGGATTTAGCGCACGCCATTCAGTCAGAGAGTGCCGGGGGGTGGTTGCTATTGATAGGGAGCAATTTCCGTGGAGTGGAATCATTTTGGATCGCTGATAATACAACGCTCGTACTTGGCCGGCGGTAATATCTATCTCATGAGACTTGCCAAGCGGGACCGCGGGGCATATGGGAAAGTCGGCACGTACACAGCCACTTTGTGCAAGTTGTAGCTGTTGAACAGTCTTGATCGATTGGAGCCAAGTCTTGGCTGCTGAGGTCTCGACTCTTGACCTTGACACTCTGACAGTGGGCTCCGCTTGTCTTGTCTATCAAGTGCGGAAACTCCTACGGGGTTTTTGTAGGAGACACCTTGGATGCTTGGTCAGGCTGATCATTGATGGATGTATCAGCCTCGGTTCAGCATGGCCAAGAACACCATGTCATCGTTTGGTCAGCTCGTAAACCCAACAGATATCATTCCGACGAAGGGGAACCCTTCAGTGACAGCTCCAACGCCCAAGGAGTTCAGACCTGGTCTTGGCAAACCTTGCAGGGCCTAGACTCATCAATCGACATTCTGCCCCTGAGCTCACCGACCCTGCAACAGTGGTCTCTCCTCCAAGGAGATTGGTCTCAAGCTTGCCCTTCATCACCTTAAATCGTCAACATCGCATCTTAATCGGCTATGAGGAGCCGAGAGGCTGGCTTGGCGGTCGGCTGGACCGAAAGACCGTGGCGCAGCAGCTGCAGCCCAGCAATGCGTTGAAAATTATGGGGCGCCTAGTCCTCTGGGCATCCCGCAATCAGAGACAGAGCTCCCTGTAGCTCCCTGTAACACTCGGGTCTTATTCAGTCAAGGGAGGTTAGGGCGGAAAACTCGACATGTGTATCCACCAGCTTCTGCCTGTAAGCAACGTTTCACAGGCAGCTTGTAATTTGTGTCTTTGCGTGAGATGCTCGGGTCGCTGCGAATTGCTGGAATTATTGTAGAGAGCTTCACGGAACTCTGGGTGTGTTCAGCTTTGTAACTCTTCTCGAAAAAAGACCAATAAAGTCAACAGGTCTGATTGAGCAATGCAATGCACGAAGTCGTGATAGGGTTGTCATGGTTCAATATGTTTAAACATGACTGGCGCTAGCGTTCCTTGACATCGGCTGGATCTGCACCGTCAGGACATGGATCTTTCGCCAAGAAGTCAGTGCTTGGCCTTCAACGCGCGTCCTGCTTGGCGAGTCAAACGGTACCTACATCAAGAAGAGCTCGAGTCTCATATGGGCTGGCTTTCGCCGCCATCATTGACGTAGCTTAGACTTCGGATCGGCATCTAGATGAACTGTATTTGCCAATATGACAGGAGGAAAGGTGAGTTCTGATCCTCATCTTGCTGGTCTTTGTCGCCAGCTGGGTTCGTTCCTGTTTTGCAGTGTACTTTGTCTGACACATTCCCCTGCAGAAGGAGGGCTCGACCAACCCATCAGCTGTCCGGATTCGTGACAACCAACGACGGTCCCGTGCACGACACAAGGAGTATGTCGAAGGTCTGCAAAAGAAACTTCAAGACTATGAGCGCCGGGGCGTTGAAGCGACGTTGGAGATGCAACAAGCAGCTCGCAGTGTTGCTGTTGAAAACTCCCGCCTAAAAATCTTGCTGGGGTACCACGGCATCACTAATGAAGACGTTGAAAAGTTCTTGCAGAGCTTTCCAGACCAACCCGCTTCAGAAGCCGCAAAGGCAACGATTTCACAGTCGACATCTGGTCAACCACTTCTCGCCGCAGCACCCAAGATTCCTCTTCAGCCTCTGTCAAGAGGACACTCAGTAGAACCCCCGAGATCAACGTTACCGCCTTCCCATATCGCACCAGAGAAGACGAGTACTCGAGATGTGGTGGACGCCGTCGTAGGGATCAAGAGAGACGCTCGTAAAGCTGGTCTTCCCAGTGGACCAGCACTTCCTTTACCAGTAGAGCAGCGGCAACCGCTGTTGCAACCTCGACCTCAACCTCCCATTCTGCCAGCGTTGCCAGCTCTCGTCCTCGGTCAGGGTAGGCCAGATCCCAATCCCCTCGATAAACTCTCAGTTCTTGCGACAGCGAGCGTACATCAAGAACCTGACAAGAACAAGCACCACCGCACGCATTCAAATGCCGATAGCCTTCGTGTGCCGAGCCCGTCAATACTAGGGCAAAGTTCGCCAGCGTCGTCACGTACAACCCCTAGTCGAATAAGTTCGACATCTCCGTGAAGCCAGAAGAACGGATACAGCTGGAATACAGCACAACAAGTATCCATACCAACGTACATATTTGAGAGCACAGTCCATCGAGGGAATATAGTTGAGGAGTCTGGCAGCGAATTCGTAAAAACAGATACCAAGAAGCGGAAGGAGAACGGAGTTTTTGAAGGCGTTGAGCTCATTGAACGACACCATAAAAGGTAGCTTTGCCTTTGTCTCGTACTTACGGTCAGGCACTACCCGACACAAAAACAGGCTAACGAACTTCTCGACACCAGCCATGTCCAGAGAGGATGCACCAGGTTGATATCAACGATACTCAATCCAGGATCAGAACCGAAAACAGAAGGAATGGAAGCAATACTGCCATCGAGCAGACGTTGAGGCCGAATACTCGCATTGCAAGAGTTTCGATACATGATTAACGATACAAGTCGCTGGCGAGATACGGAGATACCGAGTTTTGGAGTTGGGATAGATTAGAATTGGTTTTAGGTTGCCGTTGTCGAGAAAAGCGATACCAAGGGTATGGATCGAATCCGGGGGAGGCTGTGCATCTTGGCGATTGAAGTTGAAATCTTGTCTGGCATGGCAAACTCTGGGCGTGAGATGCTCGGATATAAGTAGGGCTGTCTCTAGTCGCTCAGATGGGAGGCCGCCAGGTGGAGATATAAGCTTGCAAGGGCGAAAGACTCCAAGAAGGCGGGGAACATGGTTTAGCCGCGCGAGTTGGGGGTCGTCTCTTGAAGGTCGTTGGAGGAAGGATTCTCAACATCTTGGTGTGTTGAGACGAACACGAAACAGAAGCAACAATTAGCCACACGAATAAACGTCAAACCAACAGCAACTTCTTGCTCCAAGTGTAAGCCTCAGCGCCGTGAATGTCTCTATTAGGGGAGGCAAAATCTCAGGACCTTGACCAGAGTGAGGTAAGATATCATAAACAAGGGGGCACATTGAGGACTTTATTTTCTCACCAAGAGATGCCAAAACAAACTCTTCAAGAGTCCCCTAGTTTATGATGTCTTACCTGAGACTTGCCTCGCACAAGAAACCCCTTTCAGAGAAGTTCTCTTGTCGGCCACTGATATTGGAGTCCTCCCAAGCCGAGAGAACCGGGATCCAGTTGTTGATCCACACCGGCGTCATATTGACCCATAGAACTGCAAGGTTGTTGGAGGTTTGGAAATGAGATTAGATAGGAAAGGATTGATAATCTCTCGGCCGAGTGGGATGAGGCGGAATTTGCTGTGGTTTGCTGCAATTTGTTGTTGGCGGTTGTTGGGTGGGTGTATAGTTTCCGCGGAATTGTCGAGGTTGACAGGGGCGGAGCTGCAAGTGAACTAAAGGGGCGTTGCCTGGTGCGCTCTGTGCTGAGGTGAAGGCTTGGCGAGAATCGGTGTAGCAGATCCAAGGTGAAGATGGCCGGCGAGAAGATCGAGAAGGAGGAAGAATGAGTTAAAGGAGAGAAGTCGAGTAGAGAGCGCAGTCAAGCAGGAAAAGGACATCCAGGAGACGGGAAGTGGGCACGCGACCGCGCTCCTGCCACGATGGGGGCCAGCCTGGAAATCTCAAATGGCGGAGTCTCTCTTGAATGAACAAGAGATATCCTAAAACTGAAAGAAAAGGAATACAATTGAAGAAGAAAGGAGCCAGATAGAAAAGTCGGTGATATGTGCCGCACTTGCAAGCATCAAATTCATGACCGTCGTGGGAGCATACCAATCGGCACACAGCGGTGACAGTCACCGTAGCTTCAGGCCCTGCCAGGGACCGGAAGGTGGGTGCTAACCCCTGTAAGCCACCGTAACGATCGTCATCTCATGCGTTGACAAGGGGGTCAAGACTCCGTGGGTGAGATTTTGGTGCATGATTGGTGGACTCGCTAGGGGATTCGCTTGGGTCAAATAAGCTTAATCGCCTCAAGGTGTGGCTTTCGGGTTGTTATCCGGGCAAGGTTGAAAGGTTCTTGGCCTTGTTTCGTTGTGAAGGGTTGGAGATGAGGAGGGCTTTGTGTAGTTGTTGCGTTGTTCTGTTGGGTTGAAGGGAGTGGTTTGTTCGTGTAAGTCGATGTCCAACAACAGTACAGGCACTCGCCTGACTGTTCATCGTCATTGTAGCAGCCATAGAGTGAATCAAGGTGCATAGAACCAAAAGACCGACGAACCAAAGGCTTTCGAAATCTCACTCGCAACGGTTTCGCGGGAGGGTTCGAAGTTTAAATGTTGTCGAGGGCTAAGATGGCCGCGCGGCCTCGCCAACAAGTTGGTTCCATAATTGGTGGTGGCAGTGCATCCAACCTACTAACTCGATCCTATTCAACGTCACTCATCCGCGGGAGCTTTACTTGTAGTAGAAAGGCCCTGAAAAAAAGTAACGAGATATGTTTCAAAGAAGAGCCACGCCAATTGCATGGCTGTGCTTGGGGGGCGGTACAGCTGGGGTTGAGGTGATTCGAGATTTGAGGTTATTGCCGACCCCAGAAGTTACCAAGAAGTGACCAAAGTGAGTGCAGATGAACAAAAGGACTGTGACTCTTTGTTCAATTCTCTGTGGCTCTCGGTATTGCTTGGCCGGGCGCAGTAGAATCGTCATCTCGTACCTAGTGAGTTCTTTCCTTGAGGCAGCGCCGAACCAATTTCCATCGTCCTTCCTCACCAGGGTAAGGTAGACAGCTTTCGAACACTGACTTCATAGAGAAGACTTCCATCAAACATCATCATTCTCCAATCCATCGATCCATCCATCTTACGTCAACCGCATCAATAGATCCCCATCACATTCTACCCAAGCACATCTATTTTCTACCCTCTTATCACAATCATGAAAGTCTTTTTGCGACTTGACGACATTACCACATGGGTCATTGACGACAACCCAAACGACCGCCTGACCTTTGCTCATATCGAGGGGCCTCCAGCTTCAGCCAAGGCAATCGAACTACCAAGGAAAATCCTCGAATCGTCTCGAATTCTTGATCACCGCCGTACCTTTATGGTTCAGGTTCTTCCCGACTTCAAGAGGAATGCAGTGGTCGAAGGTCAAGGGTCTTGGTCACCGAACCTTGAACTCAAGAAAGGCCAACATCAACCTCAGCTGAAGGTTAAGACATACCGCGAGATAGTAGAATATCTCAGGATCGGCTACCGGGAAAAGAAATAGGAGTCAATGCCCGACGCAAAGTCAAACCGAATAATCATTCTCCTTGAAGCTGACCCTGACTATTCGGCGGAATATGCCCTAGCATTGGCTACCATCACGACATTCGCCCAACAAAAAGCAACAAACCAACGTGCCTTGCATATAAAGGTGGCAACTGTATCGTGGGAATCAATCCACCCAGTCACGAAACAGCTGTTTCATAAATACGTTAGCGCCTACTCGAGTATTTCTGAATTCTTGCTTACAAAATATGAACCCTATCTACCAGACCTTGTGACTCTCAAGGACCTGCCCTCAGATCTGCTCAAGTATGGTACGGTGTCTAATGACTCTGGGAGTCTATGCCTACGTTTTCGGGACGCAATGTATGATGCTGAGGACCAGGATGAACGAAACACTGTGCCATCACAATGGGATCCTTGGATCGCAACATTCACCACAAAAGGACACTATGCTTCCACTCCAGCAGAAATGAAAGAGCCCGAAGTCAAGCTACAAATGCTTCATATGAATGCAGACTCGAGAATAGCAGAACCCTTACCCTCCTGCTACACTGTCAGCATTTTGGCGAGTCCTACGGTCCCTCGAGTCATCTTCGATCGCCGCTCTCATCAGCTATTGCATACGTTTCTGTGGATCTCAGAGTCGGAAGAACGTCAGCAGTTGTCTTGGCGTGTACGGGTCCAGAGTTATCATCCTCCCGATGTTCTGTGCCTTGATCACTTCACACAGAATCGCGCGACAGAACGACGATTGAAAATCCGAAATGAACACGCCGAAGGCTTCATGGCTGCCCTCATAGATTATATGGAATGGCCTCAGAGCATTTGGGAGTTGATCAACATTGTTCGAATCAAAGATGATGTTTTCAATCATATTCGTGATCGCTTTATCTTCTCAGGACTTTCGCAAACTGCGGAAAATGTACCCAAATTACCACCAAGATCACTTAATGCCAACGCATTCTATGCTATTTTGCCACAGCTCTATTACGACTCGCGCGTCGCTCATTTCCTCACCACGGATACAAGCCCCTTGATCACCATGCTAAGAGTACACCTTGCCCCGATGTTAACAGCAGCAAATGGACCTCTGGAACTGCTCCATATCCAGAAACTTGACTCAGGAATTAAGATAGAAATACAAGAGTGCTTGATCGAATGCTCTCTGGTATGCGACGCCGGCGAGTGGGTACGTCGCAGTACTCTATGGGCAACCGCAGGCCTAGCGGGCATGATTGATGTCGATGACGACGACGTACCATGCCCTCGTGTCATGACCCCTTTGGCTGATGGTAGCATTCGGGTTCTCACGGTTGCATCCGCATGGTTGTCGGAATTCAGTCGGGGTATCGACAGACTCTTACGCGCGAACGGCATGCAAGTACAGGAATTGGCCTCCTTTCGGGAATCTGTGAACGAAGAAAACTACAAAGAGATATCCCGAGACCTGCTGCGCGCATATTCACACCAAGTGGCTTTTGCGTCCAAGCCCAAAAAGAAATTAAAAGGGGGAGAGTTGCCCAAGCTGTACGACTTTATGACCAAGAAACCTTTCAACCCCAATCTGAATCTTGCGGTGATCGATTGGGACGACCTCTTCAGTCAAGAAAAGGTGGTGTATGGTGTTTATACGCATTTGAAGCGCTTAGGATACGGAGGGACAACTGTTTGCAATTGGACTTGGATTCCTGGTGGAGTATGGGATGAATTCGAAGGAGAAATGGAAAACGTTCGGGCGATGAAGGGAGGTAGGGATACGAAGAATAGCGATGAGTTTTGGCAAACTAAGTTTTGAACCACCAGGCTCAGGGGGCAGAATGAGGTATTCTTGAATCATTAGAGCTGTAGAATAGAGACCACCGTAATATAACTTTAGTGCTCTTTGATCATCATCAATTTTCGTTGTGGTGAAACGTACAGTTACTGTCAAGGTCACTCCCGAACTTGAGGTCATTCCCAAGTTCAAAACGCCGTTGATAGCGAGGCACAAACTGGTTGCGAATGTTGGATGGGCGTCTGCAAAGATGAAGAGAGGCATGTGGCCTTGTGATTCGAGATGAAGTGTAAAGATTCGCTTTGAGAGGCCACAGAGCAAAGTCTACGAAGCACCGATAGCATCTACAAAACATGTCCTCCTCCAAGGCTTTTGGGCTCCTGAACTTGGTATCTGTTCACGAGAATTACCCATGGAGCTTGGGTAACAGCAAAGAACTTCTGCTATTGCGAGTTCATTGTTCCCGTCCCCTCACTTTCACTGGAAGTAATGTGAATGGTACTTGACACTTTCTATTGTTGCTGCAGAGATTTGCTGGGCGACTGCGTGCCAGTTGCGAGCTCTAGTACGGGGTTTTTGTGGGAGATTCACCGGGCTCCTGAACAATAGGGCGTGTTCCCCTACTTCAACTACACCACCGCACAACCTCCCTTTTCCTCCTTTTCACACACTCAACACTTGCAGATTTCGAATACAGAGTAAAGGGCACCAGCAAAACTTCTTCAAGCCCCATCAATCCCTTTCCCAGTCTTCACGATGCCTCACCCCCGGATCCCCGGATTCGCCGCCCTCAAGCGCGCTGCTGAGGCCAGTCAAGATCACCCACCTGAGACCAAGGACAAAGGAATCACCTTGGTGGAAAGTACAAGTCTTCGGAGCATCAAAACGGACAAGTCTTCTCGTCTGAGAGTTGTGAACAATTCTCCTGGTGGGGGGCGCCAGGAGAACGTCGTCGCCAAAGTCCCCGGTCTCGAAGGGACATACGCAGCTGTTGTCGATAATTCTGAGAGCCTCATGGAGGCATATAAAATGCTCCCGCGCGGCAAGATTAGCGTGATCTTTGCTGTGCCCCCGAACGGGTCGGGGGCCAGCATGACCTCGACCGAGATCCCGTGGTCTGTCCTGAAAGCGGGAGAGGACGAAGCCGCCGCCATACCAGACACTCCAGATAACGAAAACGATGGTGCCCAAGCCCTCGAAGACGACGACGAGACTGTGGTTGGTGATGACGAGACCGTCGTGGGAGAGGATCACAGCCCTAAGAAGGGGGCTCGTGAAGAGGTCAACGAAACCTCCCCTCAGCCAACTACAACCAACCAACCCGCGACCGAGCTGGAGGTGCCCTACCCAGACTTGGTGGGCTTGATAATTTAGGTACAAGGTCAGTGAAGCCTTGAGTGAGAGGCGGAACAGTTACTGACATTCTGTAGGCCATGAACGCGGAGTGTGCACACCAGCGCACACAGGTCCATGATCCGACACGAAGAGTAAGCGCCCTCGAACCTCCAACTGCTTTGCTACTGACTGTTGAGTTTCCAAGGACCCAGAAACCGCGATGATGTCGCCGCGATTGCCGTTGTCTGAAGACAGGTAGACAAGAGCACAGAATACACCTTCTCTGTCTTGCCCGTACCATATCCCATCATCGAGTCCGACTTTCCTTTTCTCATCCCCATTTGCTTTCACCTCACTCTTAAGGCAAGAGTGAGCAGCGCTCCCTGTGACACGAGTATTTTAGAACCATCATCCATCTCCTCCTCAACCAAAACATCAACCAAACATCATTCTCTTCTTGACCCCATCATCACATCAATAAGCTTACACATCCCATCACAAACAACACATTCTTTATCATCACAAAAACATCATCACAATGGCATGCTTCACACCACTTTTTCGCCGCTGCCTCAGAAGACGCCGTGCCGGGTCAAGCCTTACCGGGTCAACCGTGATCGACAGGCCAAGCTCCGAGCGAACTCTCGGCAGCGGGCGCGGGCAGCCAGAGGGTCAGGAGGGCGACGAGCCTCCGCAAGAGATCGAGTTGCCAAACCAAGAGGCTGATGTGCAGTCAGATGCTCCACAAGTTGGCCCCCAGCAAGACACCAATATAACTTCATTCCCTTCATTCCCTGAAAGCCCAGTCGACAACCCTTCAATTGATGTCCCTCGGCAAAGCGCCCCTCAGCATGGCAACCATCAGCTAGGCAGCGAAATAGGGTCACACAGCACCGCGACTGGTCAATTCCCTCCATACACAGATCCAATGCAAGGAAATCAGGGCACCAGCAGTTCTTCAGATGGTCCCAGCGATACTCAGACACATGCGGCCCAGAATAGCAGCGATTCACAACGCAATCAAGAGCCTAATACCTCTCAGGGAGAAAGAGATGTGCTAGACCATATGACTCTACTCAATTGATACTTTGAAGATCAGAATGACGACAATCATCCGAATGCGGTTCCGCAGTCCAACAATACTCATACCAACAGGGTACTTTGGGTCGCCCAGACCAGTCGCATGATGGAAGCTGGCTGTGTTCTGGAAGCGGGCAATCGGATAAGGTATGGTTTGGATTCATTTGGGTTTTGTTGTACTGGTCATCACTACGAGTATGTCTTTGGGTTACGTTTCTTTATCGTGCCTTCGTTTGAGGGTTGGCAGATCATGTCCATGGCTTATTAGATGGAAGGAGAGTTGAGCGAATCGATCACCATAGCGAGTCTATCAGCAATGTCGTCACAAGAGTCAATTCACAACATCATCAAAGTCTTCTTTCATGATTTGTGATCACCAGAAAGTAGTGTCAGCAATGAAGGTTGGTCGTGGGGGGTCGTGAGGATCTATGTTGCTGACAATGCCACACCCCAACCTTCGACCCTCCGGTTCACACGACAGGTTTTGGTCTAGCAACAGCTTTAATATTTTACGGTTCAAGCCATGGATGACTTTGTAGTGTTTGCATTCGCCGCTTCTACCGGGGCAAGACTCCCTTTGACTGTGTACTTGGTATGCTGCCGTGTTATTTTGAGTTGATGAACCCGACAGCTGATGCTTACGCCGCGCATCTTATCTCAACATGTTTTGGCGTACATAATTATGAGAATACCCTGGACCCTCTCAGGCTTCTCTCATTCTGCTCAAGAGACTCCAAGTAGATGGTGCTCTCAGATGCAGTGTATCCCTCGCCATCCGTCTTCAAGCCTGCCACTTCATAGATCAATATCAACCTTGCGAAAAGAGCACTCCCCATTAATCGAATCACAATTATCGCAGAGTCCCTCACACTAATAAACACCAAACTCGACAGAATAAGCGTTCCGAAGAGTGCTTGAAGACAATCGCCTACGTACAGCGCTGAAGCAAGAGTGAGGAACCAGCCCATGTGTCGTCCGCTATCTTTGACATGAAGTTTCGACTGCCATGCTGTCGGTGTAAATTCAGACCACAGCCTTCCTCGATCTTCCCATGTGCTTTTTGCGTCGGTGGTGATTTTTAATCGTGCGGCGATGTATCCAACGAGGTGGATTGCTAGAGCTGCAGCGGTCCAGATGGCGGGGAGGAAGTCTTCGGCTGGGGCGAATGTGCAGACCGCTTGAATGCAGAGTTGGTATGTGAGATAAGCATTGTTTACGACTGATGCAGCGGCGATGAAGTACTCCACCACCGACACAATCCCTTTCGCTCCAACAAAGCGCGGTACAGCAAAGGTAGTGGAAGACTCGGCACCCATCTTGGCAATAAAATCATCGTAATCCGACGCCGTAAGCGGCTTCACCCCAGAACTACACATCGCCAACAACACCGCCAGCCCCGGCCTCCGATACGCTAGTATCGCAGTATCAAGGTACGAAGCACTCAAGAGCTGGAGCACAGATGGTGCGAGACCGAGAATGACAGCTGCAGAAGCTAGTTCTGCTTTTCGAAATTCGGGCATGGTGGTGAGGATACAGTCTATGACACGGTAGCCTGGACGAAGGGCAGGACTTGATATGTTGAGATAGTCTTGGATTTCGGAGGAGCAGTTGTATTTGAGTTGGTCTTGCAGTAGGGGTTGCCATGCTGGGAAGAATTCGCGGAATTGTCTGTTTGAGCGCTGGAGGGCTGTTGTTGGTGGGATGAAGGAGAGGATGGCTGCGATCCAGAGGATGAAGTTCAAGCTACCCGGGATCGTTGGAGTAGCGATCATTTTGGCTGAGGTCGAGATGATAACTTGACGAAAGCCGAGAGTGACGCATTATGGGAATAACAATTGAACAGGGAACACCAGCACTTTATGCCTGTTCCATGCTGCAGGCCCCAATCCTTCAGCTTCAGCCTCAAATCCTCTTCGTTTCACAGGATCGACAGTACTAAGCTCAATGGTTTGATTACTCCCTGTCAAAAACAGACAGGCCCTAGGGAGCAACAAAACACCAGACCTTGACATCGGGTGTACAAATAAACTTAGCAAAGAGCCCCATAACCTTAGGCTAGATTTACCTAAATATTTTCATTTCTTAGGGTTAAGATCCTGAGTTTTCTTTCTTTCCTCCCCTAGACAGGCCATCTTCAGCCGCCAGCCTTGTTCAGATTCTGCAGTCATGATAGGTGGCCTCAATCTGACGGATGTGATTGTCGTGCATATCACATGCAGGATTTGAGACATGGGATGGAAACGGAGTTATTTTTGGCAGTGCTAGAGGACGATCATTTGTGCTGACATGAGAGCATTCGAACCATCCTGAATCGCAAAATGATCAAGGGAAATAAAAAGCCCCGACGTTGCTTACGTTCGCTATTCACGATGAAGATCTCAAGCCTTGCCTCCCCTGGTCATCCACAAACTTTGGAAGCTTCGGTGAGAAATATTCCTTCAAGACAATGTCGGCAGTCTACCAAACCGCTCATAAAGATCGACTGATTACTAAACAAGCATGCATCTCAGATGACAGCCTATCTGTATTTAACTGGGCGGACGGCATATAATCCGGTGAGGGGTCACCATGTTCATTGGTTATCATAGATCTGTGGCTTGTGCATACGAAAAATAGCACTATTCGGATAGTTCGATCGAGTAAAACGACGCCCAAGAGATCAAAAGCTTGGCGATAGAGTTTCAGCTAGGATTATCGGCATAGTAGTTGAGCTAGTGCTTTAATACAAAAGCTAGACAAGGGCTCTGTTTCTTGCCGTGAGACACATATGTCAAGTCTTGTGTCGACTGAATGAGTCAAAAATATCACTTAACACCACTTCAGCCCTCTTGATAGCACCATGTCTCAAGATGTTCTCATCACCGGTGCGGCGGGTTACATGTTCGTCCCCCCAATCTTGTCTCGCAAATAACTAACAAACAAAAGAGGAGGTTCCATCATCGCGGATCTTTTATCATCCAAGTGCCCTGAGATCACCAAAAACCAAGTCTTCGCCACCGTCAGAACAGATGAGCAGGTCAAAGCTCTCTCAACCCTGGGCGTCAATGTCCTTAACCTCGATTTATCAGATGAACAGGCCGTTATCAACGAGATCTCGTCTCACAAAAGTAACATCCCGCTACAGAATAAAAGACGTATACTGATGATTTCTAGTCAGTGTCATTGTGCACGCTGCTAACTCCATCAATCCCGGGCTAGCTTTGCCTTTGATAAACGCCCTGGCAAAACAAAAGGAGGCAGATGGGAAACCAACGTACTTCATCCATGTAGGTTCTTCAGCCGATTCAAGTATGACCTCTGACATCAGCAGACCTCAGGGCTGAGTGCATTCTACGCAAACTCAGGCTGGCCACACACTGTCAACAAAGATACAGATGCAGTGTTCGAGTCAGAGAAGGAGTTTGCAGACTCGTATCCCCTCCGAAAGGTGAGTCAGCCTGTATAGCCTAAGTTTAAGAGGCTGACATTTCAAGACGGATGTGATGGTTATAGAACATGCGCAAGCCCAAGGCACACCATTTGTTGTGGTGCCTTCTATCGTCTGTAAGCGAAACCATGCCTTTCTCTTGATTGATATTAATCAGTGAACAAGATGGAAGAGGAACTGGCCCGTGGAATCAACTCTCCGTCATGATACCAGGCCTGATACAAGCGAGCCTCAAACTTGGAAAAGTCTACAAATTCGATGAGAATATTGTAAGACTCACTAATAACCCTTGGGCTTCGAATGCTGACGAGTTACAGTCGTTGCAAGCTGTTCATATAAGTGATCTAACCGCCCTGTACTGTCGAATCATACAAGCTGCTCTTAACAACGAGAAAATACCAAGTGGAAAAGAAGGATATTACTTTGCAGTTGCTCACGATTTAAATATGTGGGAATTTCAGGACCATCTCGCCGCAGCCATGAAAGCTCGAGGCCTTGTAGCAAACGATAAGCCCGACGTGTATCCCAGCGATGAGTTCGCCGCAAAAGCTATTGATGTTCCGGTCGAATTTCTGAGTGTTCTTTATAAATCTGGGTAAGTTATTCCTTTGCTTGATGAAGAGAGTTCCAACAATGCAGGGGTCATTTCACGGCGACGAGACCGCAGAGTATTGGGTGGGAACCGGAGTGGGATAGGGAGCGGTTTTTGAAGAATGTAGATGCTGAGATTGGGGATGTTCTTGAGTTGGGGAAGGCAAAGAGTGGTTTGATTGATTCTTTGTTTGCTGCTGTTGGGAGGGCACGGTGATACTACCTACGGTGAAAACACATTACTACCGTGCACAGCTTTACATGGGCATATTCTAACTCATCTGTATTTTCTCACGTGTTGAAAAATCTAAAGAATATAAGGATATTATAATAGAGGAGAGTAATTCACGTCCAGCCGCTAATCTAATAATTTGCTCCCACTTCAGGCCCTGCATACATCTTTACACTTCGGTCTGCCTACAACCCCATCTCTCCGGCGTCTCTCATTACTCAATAGATCAACAAGTCTGTCTTATACCCTCCCCAAGTATCCGGTTCAACTGTAAAGCTGAGATCATCAGGCCACTTGATATCCCGCATCGACATGCGACTCAAGCTCTTTCTCCGTCCACTCCCAAAGCTGATCACGAAGCTTACTATTCTTACTCAGTGACGAACCCTTCCCCTGTACACCGACAGGAAAATAAAAAACACCAGACTTCACATCAGGGCTAGTTGCCGCCCCCAGATGATTCAGCGTCCCCTCCTCGATGCTCACAGTAACGAATTTCATAGCAACCTTGAACAACGCAGCCATCAAAAAGTTGTAGTCTCTGACCACGGGGCCACTGAGGTTCGTCGCAATAACTCCGGGATGAATACTCATAACCTTAAGGTCCGGGTTGTGACTTGCTAGTGCCTGGGCGTAGTGCACGGCTGCAAGCTTGGACTGGCCGTAGCGAGTCCATGTTGAGAACTTGGGTAAAGTAGTTTTTATTTCATCAAAGAGATAGGAGTTCTTGGGTGCCATGTTCTCAAGTTCAGAGCTGAGAAAGATAACTCGTGCATCGGTAGATATGGCGGCGGTTGCTTTGAGTGTCGGTAAGAGCAGTGTTGTAAAGAGGGCTGGACCAAGATGATTTGTTCCGAACTGTATCTCATATCCATCTTCCGTCAGACCTTCTGGGACAGCCATGATCCCAGCATTATTGATCAAGATGTCCAATGTGTCAGACATGGGTCTAAATGAAGCTGCGGCTGCCTTGATGCTCGCAAAAGAGCCTAGATCAAGTTGAAGAAAGGTAATAGGCCCGGCATTGGGATTCTTCTTGCGGAGTGTCTTGATGGCTTCGTTTGCTTTTTCTTCTGATCTGGCTGCGAGGTATATGTGTTTGGGTTTGTGCTTCGACAGTTGATAGATGACTTCGAACCCAAGCCCGGTATTCCCTCCTGTGACTAGTATCACTTTTCCTGTGAGGTCAGGGATATCTTTGTCGGGGCTAAAGGATACGCCTTTTGTCATTGTTGAGATTCGTAGGTCACGCTTCTGAAATAAATATTAATTAATTAAGTAAAGTATCGTAAGACATTTTTACCAAAGAGAATTCACTGGTCTTTTCGCTAAGCTCACTTGCATTTATACTAATTCACCTTGGAGAAGATTATGTAGTTTAAGTTTCACCATGTGGGCCAGTAAGTGACATCTAGTTCCATTCCTATTCGTCAACCGTTCCTAAAAGAAACCAACGCTAGAGCTGCTTCGAGCTAGCCATCCGGTCTCATCATATACGGACATTCACAAGCGCGAACTCCTTCACAAAGCGGCTTAGTTAATGCACCGGCACCGACATGAACACACGCGTCTGCTCAGATAGAGTTGCAAGTACCGGTTGCGTTCAAGGTAAAGTCTCGCACATCGGAAACGAAGAAAAGAGCGAGGGAGACCGAGAAAGTATGATGCCGCGTCTATATACGAATAACATACGCCGTTGACGCGGCCTTGTAACCTATTCATAAAAGTCCGTTGCTCAGAAATCTGACAACTCTAGTCTTTACTTTAGCAATGTCGATGAAGCGTGTTTACTACAAGTATAAAGAACCATTCTCACATCTTCTCTCTCAGACTTCCCCTTACAGCACTATCAAACATCATCAATCAGTACTTACCAAGTTACATACCATCAAGAAATCATACACTAAGAACATATCTTTTACCAACTCACAACCCTTAAGCATTCTAAGATCACGACAGAACCAGAACGCAATGTCTCAGAACCGTGGAGCCGTCAACCCTGCTGCCCGAGCACCCCTCGAGGTCAGGCCACTCGACACACCTACCCCAGGACCCGGTGATATTCTCGTTGAGTCATGATTGGTGGAACTTCTGACTAGGTCATTCGGTAGCCGGCACTTATATAACTTACCAGATATGATCATATCGTCCGAATAGAGGTTTCAGGTCAAACACGCAGCCAATCTCCGAAGCACGGATACTTTCTGGAGAAACATTATAAAGAACCCGCCAAGGCTATGTCTACTCTTCTATTCATCTCTCGTCCATTCAATTCAGCCCTACAGTTTCAGTTCCACACTACATTCCTTTCACCATGAAGTTCTTTACTGCTTTCTCTGCTCTTTTGGCCGTGGCTTCAGCTACACCTACTACTTCCCCTTCAAAGACCCTTGATAAACGAGCTACCACCTGGTGTGATGCTTTCGGGTCTCTTCAGACTGAAGGATACACCGTTTACCACAACAACTGGGGCAGTGGCCAGGCTACATCCGGTTCTCAGTGCACTACCTTCAACTCCGTCAAGAACAAGTCCTTCTCGTGGTCTACCAAATGGAGCTGGGCTGGTGGAAACATCCACGTCAAGAGCTACTCCAACGTCGCTCTCGAGAACATCAACAAGAAGGTCTCAGCCATCAAGTCCATTCCTACAAAGTGGACATGGCGCTACACCGGAACCAACATGGTTTCCGATGTCTCCTACGATCTGTGGCTTGCTCCCTCCGTCGGCGCTGCTAACAAGTACGAGATCATGATCTGGGTTGGAACCTACGGCGGCGCTGGACCTATCTCTGATTCTGGCTCTACTCCCCTTGCGACGCTGACTATCAACGGTGCGCAGTGGAAGCTCTTCCGTGGACCTAATGGCGATACTACTGTTTACTCTTTCGTTGCTACCAAGAACCAGGGCAACTTTAAGGGCGATCTTCTTCCTTTCCTTACGTACCTCACCAAGAGCCAGGGTGTTCCCAGCAGCTATGTTGCTACTAGCTTCCAGGCTGGTACTGAGCCATTCGTCGGTAAGTTTTGTTCTGTGTGTGCTTTTGTTCTGAAGCTAATGGGTCAGGTTCCGACTGTGTCTTTGCTACCTCTGCCTACAGCCTCTCTGTTAACTAAACTGTCTGCAGCGCAGATTAGCTGGCTAGCCTTTTCTTGTACTATAAATATTTTCATTGTATATAACCTGAAATCTGCATGTCATAATTCAATAGTCTCTGCAAGAAAGAGCCTCTTATTTGCTGTCTACATTGCTATGAAATCTTAGAACACCTATGATCATCGAATATCAATGGCCTCAATCGCGACCTTTCCCTTCTCGAGTAACTTCGAGACCTCGCCACTCATGAGACCTATCATAAAGCAACATCCAACAAAAAGATAGTGGTCTCCCTCAGGGCGGAGAACCGCAAGTTCGCTGAAGCCTGTGAGTACACAGACCACATCTCCAGGCAGCACGTCGTCAGGCATTGTGCCAATATAACCATCTTTTGTAGTGAATAGACGGTTTCCATTCTGGCTTTTCTTTGCATTCCGCCATCCAAATAGTATTGAACCGACGTCAAACTCTTGAAGCACAAATCTTTCCAGTTCGTCCATTCGAAGCACATTACCTTGTCCTGAATACATCAGCCACATGCATACTCGGGGAATATAGTCATCACATGCTTCTTTTCCAAGTAAAGTGCAGCATATTCTCTCTAATACACTTTTTCCGTTGCGATATGCTTCCCCCAGCCGGCTTCTCAAAGTGACAATACACTTTGTTAACCGGTTTTCCAAGAACTCGGGATAGACAATCTCGTCATAAACATAGTCCACAGATTGAGCTTTGATGCCTTCGATCCGTAGAGTTAGACCATCATCGAGAATGTCTATAGACAGACGGTTTAGTAGCTGAGGTACTGTTCCATTTGCGCAGAGACGCTCTGCGGGTTCTCTGACAATTGGTATTCGCCTGTCAGCCTCCGAGAACACAGGTGCCCAGCTTGGGAGCCCGTAGAGGCGTTTGACACCAACAGCATGACTGTTGAAGATGTTAGAGATATCATAGCGCCACTTATCTCCAAATACAACCTCCCAGTTCCTTTCTATTGCCATTTTGTGTATCTTCTTCCAAAGAGGTAAAACCCATGCCATAAAATCTAGGCTGACCTGCCGAAACTCCTTGGTATAATCAGGGACAATGGAGGATTTGGTTACAGATAGGAGGCCATAAATATAGTCCCGGTTATCGGTGGCATTGGCATTGGTAGACAAATATATTGCCAAACGCCACATCTCAGACCCAGGCGGGTCACTCATGGTACCTTGGGACGACTCACGTGTGCAGAAGAGCTCGTATGGTCTTTGGAAGACATATTTGTACAGCCTAGCCTTAAGTCGTCGCACAGGATCTTCGGTCGTCTCATTCGTGGTTTGCAGGTACATATATAGTTCACAGAGTGCCGCGATACAACCTAAATGTCCTTGTCGGTGGGAAGGGGACAGGAGATACAGCCTTTTCGCGAGTATTACCTCCTGATGAATCCACACTGTATTCCAGAACTGAAGTTGGCAGAAATTGACAACGGCCATAAAAGGCTCTGCGGGGTGTAGAGTATCAATATCTTGTGTATTGAAAAGACTGCAGTAGGATGGGAAGAGCCACGAGAACCGTCCCGCGCCCCAATGGACCGGGCCACCAAAAATGTGAGCGAATTGAAATCCTGCAAATTCTGGAAAAGGGTCCTCAGGTAGTGATATGCCATTGGGCATCTGGTTTATCTTGTCGAAAATGTCGAACCCTTTGCTGACAACTTCATCACTGGAAGAAAGCCAGGCCAGAACCATGGTTGCCGAAGAGTAGATATCTGCCATCATGCTGACTTGATGCAGTCTTTCGGTAAGATCCTTTTGGTTGATACAGAGTGCATCGGCCCACAAGCGGAACTTAGATGTATCAAGCTTGGGATCTCCCTTGCGTTCGATATCAGTCCAATGCTCTTCACATGCTGAAGGGCAGTATCAAGGGTGACTGTAACTTGTCGTGGGACACCATCAACGATAATCTCTTCCGTGATGTTCGGGTCACCCCAGACGTAAGAGAGGCAGGTGTAGTAAAGATCCGGTGTAAGGAGAACGGTGTGGAGTTTGCAGTTGACTTTGCCGTCAGGAGTGTTGGGAAGGATTTCAAGAAGACGTATCTCTCGTTTATCCTTGTTGAGAGGTTGATAGAGAGGCGGAGAAGACCCCACTCCTGTGCTGGTGGACGCCATCTGGTTAAGACTGATCAACAACTGGTAAGATTGACTTGTAGTTGGTGAGGTTGATAAAGAATGAACAAGTCTGCCTCATTTGAGAGACTTTATATAGCCATTCTGGGTTACACGCAAGGCTGCAACTTCTCACATTGTTTTCTACGTAGCAGAAGGATTGTGTTTCATTCTGGCAAAGGAGTGTAGCCTGTATAAACAAAAAGCTATCCAGCACAGACAAAGCAGAGGGGAAGCAGAGGAGCAAAAGACAAATGTGAAATCTCAAGCTACTGCTGTCTGATCGCAGTCATGATTGAGAAACTGCATGAGCCATCCCTTAGATTTTGTTGTTTGAAATGAAAGCTTCATCCCAAACAAGTTGGATAATTGACAATTTCTCGTGCTCTCAACACTTCTATCAGTTTGTTTCAAACTTACCACGCAATCTCTCTTAAAACAACAAACCCAAAATCTGAAGCATGCAAAAGTCACAAGCGGATTGTTGTCCAGGCAGAGGTTTGGCTTGTTTCAAGCTTGACATGAAACTTTCCATAGAGGAATCAAACGCCACAAGTGAAATCAGACGAAATCTCAATGACACTCATGTTAGACTTTGCTAAATCAGATGGAACAGCAAATGGAAACACCTCATTGCATACGAGTAGTGATTGAGACGAAATCTGTTGATGGATTGTTCTGTGGATTTCTCGAATGATGATAGCTATTCTTGATTGCATCTCAAACTTCTGGCATATTCTATGATTTCAGATTGTCTTTAGAGTCAAACTTATTATATTCTGATCTTCTTGACTCTGCCTTGGCGATTGGCAAGTCAAACAACAATATTGGACAGTGCCAAACCCGACAAACTCCTCACATCTTCATTTTGATAAACACAGTAGCACGGCGTCGCACAAAAAGGATTGGCTGTCAACTCGCCAAAGCCAAGAAGATGTCACGGTTTACTAAGCGGCAGTTTCCTTCAGCCAAGCACTTGTGGCAAGCTAAACAGAATTTTCCCCCTCGCAGTAAGACCAAGCCAATAGCTCGGCCAAGAGACGTCGCATAAACTCAATATCGATCGGCGAACATGATTGATGGATCAGATAAGATTAGACAATGACCCGACGCTAAGACAGCATTGGAATGCTCTACCTGAGACTGTGTCTAGTGGCTTGAGGAGAAAAAGCTCAATGCCATGCCAAGAAACGTATTACCCAATGTCCAAGCTTAGTCCAACCGAGGAACCGACATCGTCCGATGTCGCAAGAACAACAAATCGAAGGATCAGGTAGTGGATGTGATGCAGCTGAGATCGACGACCAAGTGGGTTGATGCACGCTGAATGTGCTCGACAATCACAATGAGACGTTGTCAGATCGATCCCACGTTGACTGACACATTATCTCTTCACCCCACGAACATCTCACATCACATCTTGACTTGGCCGATATATCCTCGGCCGGCGATTTGCCCACATCCCGCGGCCCTTTGACACAAAGTCGCGTGTCTAATATCCGATGCCCCGTCCCTTCTAGACCATGCCCAGTGGATATTCCCTTCAAATTTTTTATATCCGCCAAGGAACTTCGGGACCCGACGATGTGGAATGACACCCTAAAGAGGAACTCATCCGTCAACCAAGAAGCCTAGCTAGTAGAAATTACGCAGAACCTCTCACAATTGGACCTCTATTACCAGCCAAGAGACGGTGGCATGTTATCAATCAGTCCCCTTAACCCAAAGCAGTTTTATATCCGCGTCATCCGAGTACTATCAGACTTTTTAACCAGAAGGATTTTGTGGAACGTTGCATTTTTGCGGACAGCGCCGATGGGGTTAGACGATCCTACGGAAGGCCAAATCGACATCTGTGCCAAAATTCATCTCTTAGTAGGTTGACCCTATACTGTACAGGCCCATACCTTAAAATTTATTCTAATGCAATATCCCAGATAGTTCATTGCATAAAAGTAAGTCTAACTAATTAAAACCTCTTACTTAGCTAGGCTATATAACTTTATAATATTAATCTTTAAGCTTAAATTTAGCTTTATTTTTATCCTTTAAACCTAATCTATCTTAAGAGGTAAAAAACCCTTACTTTCTATATATTACATTTACTTATAATTACTTTCTATAACTTAATATATATCTTATTAATCTTATATACTTAAAAGCTTTATTTTTATTATACTTTTAAGTAATTTAAAGCATTTTTCTCTTTTTATTTTCTATTTTAAGTATAACCTTTTAAGTATTTACTTTTAGCTTATATTAATTACTCTTTTTTCTTACTTTTAAAACCCTCTTATAATTTAATATTATATTAATTATAATTACCCTTTTAAGTACTTTATTTTAATATACCTCTTATTATATATTCTTTTTATTTTAATATATTATAGTTATTACTTAAAGCTAACCTCTTATTAAAGACTTTATCTAGATCTTATAAAACCTTATATTATTATATAATATTATAGTAAAGTAAACCTATAAAGTACTTAAAGATAAAGCTATATATAATACTAAAGAAGCTTATATTATTACTAAGTAAAAGAAAAATATTAAAAAAGCTTATATTACTACTAAAATAAAGGCTAAAGTAGATTATATTATTATTAAGAAAAAGGCTAAAGTAAACTATATTACTACTAAGCTAGTAAAGTCTAAAGCTAATTATTTTACTACTTTAAAGAAAGCTAAAGAAGAGTATATAACTATATACTATTATAAGGTTATAGCTTATAAAGGCTTTAAGGCTTAAACTTACTTTAATCTCTTACTTACTAAATGCTAAAAGGAAATAGATAATAAAAAATCTAAAGAGCTTTATATAAAAGTAAAAGAGAGGTTTAAGGTTTAAGGCTTACCTTTATAAGATTAAATGCTATAAGGATCTAGCCTATATAGCTATAAAGGAAGCTTTATATTATAATTTAAAAGTAAAGACTTTTAAATACTTAATTCTAGAGATTATTAGCATTTTTACTTATATCTTTAATTATAAAGGTAATTGCCTTACTATATAGCTAGAGTTAACTATTTAAGCTCTTTTAAATGCATTAAAGAAATACTTTTATAAAAGCTTTAATTATATTACTATTAATAATAATAAAGTAAGTTATTTCCTTTTATATTTATATTACTTAATATTAACTTATATAAATATTTAAAGAGCTTAATACTTTTATTTTATATAAGAAAAAAGGTAAAAACTAACTTATTAATTATATATTTAACTTCTTCTTATAAAATGCTAATATTATATTCTATTACTTATATAGATTTAAACTACTTAAATTACTTTTATACTTAAAGTATATAAATAGTAATAGTATTTTTACTAATTATTATATTATAGAGTAGAATAAGGGTTATATTAATTGCCTTTAAAACTATTTAAAAGTATTCTATTTTTATATCTTTAAGTATATATACTTATAGTACTTTATATATTTTTATATTAATATTTTAATAGATTATAAGTATAAGGCTAAATAGGATTCTATTTTTATTAGTAGTAACTCTTTAAGTAATAGTAATAGTAATAGTAATAGTAATAAAAGCCTTATAAAGATATTTAGCTTCTTAAGTAAAAAGCAGTATAAGAAGCTTTTTAAAATCTTTAAGAATACTATTACTAGAATAAAGAAGAAGGGCTTTAAGAGTAAGGCTAAGAAGATAAAGAGTAGTAAATAAGATATTTTAATCCTATATATAATAATTTAAAGTAATATTAACTTTATTAGTTATTTATAGCTAGATTTTAGCTTTTTATTTTTATAAAGATAGGGCTTATAGTTTATAACTTTATAACTAGCCTTATAAAGTATATATTAATATATAGAGTACTATAAAGTACTAGAAGTACTATATACTATTATAATACCTAGTAATAAAAGTTTATTACTTTTATTTATTTACTTTATTATTTAAAAATATCTTAATAATATTGAAAAGTCAAAATGTCTCTGCAGCAATACGCAAGGTATAGCCAATAAGGTCTCATACAATGAGATAACACAATATAATGCTTATTTTCAGCATATCACAATACAAGGCGTCATACACTACGCCAAAAAACACAATAACCTTAAAATCAAGTCTCGAGGTCATACAGCTGCTGCCTTGAACCTTACGATCCAACTGAACAAGTGGCCTCAATCCACGAGCATAAAAAAGATTGGATCAGGTCGCAAGGCAACGCAGTGCAGTATGAGGAACACAAATTGAGGGTAAACACAGCTAATCAACACTTGGGTCTTAATAATATAGTTATAAATATATAAAATAAAAGCCTTTATTATCTTATAGGGCTTTATAAGACTATATAGTTAGTATTCTTATAAAAAGTACTTTATATAGAGCTTAGCCCTTTATAGCTTTATATTATACTATAAGGCTATATATTACCTTATAGTATACTATATAGTAAATCCCTTACTTAAAATTTAATTTATAATATTATATTTTTCTTTTTATATTATATAATAAGCTTTAAAGGCTGCCTTTTTATTAATCTTAATACTTACTATATTTAAATTAAATAATAAAAGTATTATAACTAAATAACTGCTAATAATATTATATAGTATATTTTAATTAAATTTAATATCTCTACCTCTTATAAAGTATTATATTAATATTTTTAGACTTAGCAGTTTAATTAAATAATACTTAGTACTATTTAGGCCTAAATAGAAAATACTAAGGCATTATATAACTATATTAAAGAGCTATTCTTTAAAAATATTCTTAAGAATAAGAATATTCTTTTATAATTATAAAAAGAAGGCTTTATAGTAACTTATAGGAGGCTAATTAGGATATAATAAAGCCTTAGCTTTCTATAGTATTAGACCTTAAAGCAGAAAAAAGAATAACTTACTAAATTATATAATTTCTTTTAAAATAATGCTTTACTAAATACTAAGCTTTAATTATTTAGTTAGATCTATCTCTATACTTATATTTAGTAAAAACAGTTATCCTTAAGTTAATATATATTATATAAAGCATTTTAAGATTTTATGCTTATAAATGTAACTAAGTAATAGAATATAATATAATATTATTAAACTAGATAAATAGTACCTAAGCTTAACTTTATTTAATTAATTAATACTTATAATAAGTTAAAGGCTTAAAAGATTAAAGTATATATATTTATTAATATATATTTATAGTATATTATATAGCTATATATTAGTATATTAGCTAATATATCCTGCAATATGCTTAAATAATATCTTTATATTCTAGAGAATTAAAAGAGTATACTTCTTATTATTTAATTAGATTATAGTAATAAGATCCTTATAATAGCTAGTACTTATTTTTACCTTTCTTAAGTATAGAGCTATATATAAGATACTATAGTACTATAGATATAATTTTATAATTATTAGATATATAGTAAAAGTATATATAATAAAAAGATTAAGAGTTAGTAGCATTAACTTAATAATAGCTAAGTAAGGTACTAGTATATATATATATATATATATATATATTTAATATTATATTAACTACTTATAGAAATATTTTAAAAGAACTATAGCTAATAGGCATTTTTCTGCTAATTTTATTTTTAATAGAATTACTATTCTTTATCTTTTTATGCCTATTATATATATAAAGCTCTTTAAATTTATATATATATAGAATATATATTATATCTATAAATAGCATAATAAGCTATATATTCTTTCTAGTTAGCTTTAAGTCTTATATTATTAGCTAGAGATTTAAGAAATAAAAAGCTATACTTATTTAAATCCATTTAATTAATTATAGCTCTTTAAAGAGCTCTTTAAATATAATTATATTAATCTTAATAGCTATCTGCCTTAAGATATAATTATAATATATAAAAGAATTCTTTATAAGTAAGTCTTTTTCTAAGATATTTCTAAGAACTTAAAGCTTTCTATATACTTATTTCTATAAGCCTAATTATAAGTATATATAATAAGCAGAAAACAGCTAGCTATTAGTCTTCTTAAAATACCTATAGGTAAGATTAATTATATATAGTCTTATTTAGCTATATATAATATTAATATGCAGTTACTTAACTAAGAAGCTTAAGATAATATTAATTAAGATAAGATTAATTATAAAGTTAAAAGCTAGCTTAATATTATCCCTTAAACCTTTATAGTAAGTTCTTTAATTATAAAGAGTGCCTTTTAGTTTTTCCCTTTAATGCAATTTTATCTTATTTTTCTATATTCTCCTTATTCTTCTTATCCTCTTAATTCTTATTTAATATTATAGATTATAGAAATACCTTAAATAAATCTAAATCTTTATTTTACTTTTTCTCTTTACTTTTTATTTTTTTAGCCTTAACTTTAGGTTTAATTTTATTTACCTTTATTTTATATTATATAGCTTCTTTCTTATCTTATATTTCTTTTTTAAGCTTTATTATATACTTTAAAGTTAATATTCTAGCTTCTACTTTAGCTTCTATTTACTTAATTATCTACTTATTAGAGTATAAAGTATTACTTTTATTTAAATTATCTTATATATTAAAGTATAAGAGTATAAGAGAAATAGAAGCTTTAGCTTTAATAGGAAATATAATACTTACTACTTTAAAGAAGTCCTTTAGCTATATTATCTTATAAATAGCATTACTATATATAATAAGCCTATTTAAATATATACTAATAATACAACTATTAATAAGCTTTTACTTTATTAAGGAAAACTCTTTATAATAATTTAATATAATAAAATAAACTATTTTATTATATAATAAAAATATAAAGCCTAGTAAGGCTATAATCTTACTTTTAATATTCTTACTTTTAACTCTTTTATTATACTTTAGTATAGAAATGCCTAAAATAACTTCTTTAAAGTATCTTAAAGTAATATAAAATATAGCCTTTAGTTTAATAGTAATTATACTCTTATAGCTTATTATAATAATACTATACTATTAACTCTTTATAGCTATATTTATAGTATTAGTATATATAATAGAAATTAGTTATATTTATTTAATTTAAATTATTATTAAACTAGGCTATATAAAGCTACTTATAGTAAGGTTAATAACCTTAATAGCTTTAATAAGTAGTTATTAATAAAATAAGTAAAAAGTAGCTTCTTTAATAGCCTTTAACTCTATATAGAGCTTAATATAGCCTTAATTAGTTTTAAGGTAGAATTTAGTATAAGCTATTAAAATAAGAGATATAAGTAAAGATTTTAAAATATAAAAATATTAGATTATATAAAGCACTATAAGCCTATATAAGTATATATAAGGTAAAGCTATTACCTTTTTCCTTTAGTATTACATTATAATAATAATACCTAATATAATAATATTATATTATGTATTAGCTTAATAGGGCCTCTAGTACTACATTGGGGTATATGTAATGAAAAAAAATCCCTCAATGTGAATTTTAGCACAGATGTCGATTTGGCCTTCCGTAGATCCCTTCCTTTTGGGGGATTGCATCGGCGAAACCGCAGGCAGCTGTTTAGAAAACATCCTTGTCGTGGGATTTGACAGAAGGGAAATAAATCTGTGGATCAGTGGGTTTGCGTTGCCCTCGGCTGACTTGACTAACGCCAAGAGTGAAGAGAGTCGCTAATCAGTGAAACTCTGTGTTTGTACGAAAGTTTATTGTGTTGGAGATCAGAACTCACTTCACGGGGATGATGCCTCGAGTACAGTAACGCCGACAATAAGATAGAACTTAATTGAGTGCCTGTAGAACATCAACCGCCACCTTCATCATCGCCAAAATTCCCCGTCGCTGCACGCTACGGACGACACTAATATAGCGCATCAGTAGACTCCCAAACTCGCATGACGCCCCTCCACTCCCTATCAGATCCTCCGAAAAGTTCTTCACTCGGCACGTTAAAGTTATCTAATCAATCTTTGTGGATCTACCCTCCCAACCTATAAACCTTCCATCCTCCCCCTCATAACTCCTCCACCATGCTCTCTCTCGCATGCTCTCTCTCCGTGCATGAACTCCTCTTGAGGCTCGGAATTATCCACCATGTCCTCCCCAGAGAAATCCCCCGACAACGACCACGGCCATGAAGTCCCCCCTTCAGCCGCCGACGCCGTCCGGGACATCACATCCCCCGGTGTCCAGCGCATCAAGGCCATGTCCGAAGTGATCACCCTCGCCGACCGCATCTTCATCTTCTTTGGCGTCTTCCTCATCGCCTACGCATACGGTCTCGACGGCACCGTGCGCTACGCCTACCAGCCCTCTGCGCTCAACAGCTTCCAAGAACACTCGCTCCAGTCGTCTGTTAATACCCTCCGCGCCGTCATCGCAGCAGCTGCGCAGCCCACTGCGGGAAAGATCGCTGATGTGTTTGGTCGTGTGGAGCTTATTTGCATTTCTGTGTTCTTTTATACCATTGGAACTGTCATTGAGGCTGCGGCGCAGAATTTGGATACGTATTCTGCTGGTGCGGTCATTTACCAGATTGGATATACCATGATTCTTTTATTGGTGGAAGTCATCATTGGAGATATCACTTCTGTGCGATCGCGTTTATTCTTCAGTTACATCCCCGCTCTGCCGTTCATCATCAACACATGGGTCAGCGGCGATGTCACAGAAGCTGTCCTTGGAGCTACGACTTGGCGATGGGGAATCGGCATGTGGTGCATCATCTACCCCGTCTGCTCTCTCCCCCTCATCATCAGCCTTCTCGTCGTTGGACACCGCGCCAAGAAGGCCGGTCACCTCGTCGGCTACCGCTCTTCATTCCAACAGCTCGGCTTCAACAAACTTACCGTCGAGCTCTTTTGGCTTCTCGACATCATCGGCGTAATCCTCCTCATCGCCGTCTTCGCCCTGCTCCTCGTTCCCCTCACCATCGCAGGAGGTTTCGAGAGCAAGTGGTCGGACCCTCAGGTCGTAACCCCCCTCGTCATCGGCTTCGTCTGCATTCCCGTCTTTGTCGTTTGGGAACTCCGCGCTCCTCACCCTCTGGTACCCTTCCACCACATGAAGGACCGCTCCGTCTGGGCTCCCATGGGAATCGCATGCATGCTCAACTTTGCCTGGACAATGCAGGGCGATTATCTCTACACTGTTCTCCAGGTCTCGTTCAACTTCAGCATCAAGGCCGCTACACGGGTGCAATCGCTCTACTCCTTCGCAAGTGTCATCACCGGCACAACTCTCGGTCTTATCGTGTACAAGGTGCGCCGCTTCAAGGTCTTCATCGTATCAGGAACATGTCTCTTCCTCGTCGCATTCGGTCTCCTCATCCGATACCGCGGCGACCCCAGCTCCGACAACAAATCCGGCGTCATTGGCGCACAGATCCTCCTCGGTATCGCGGGTGGTATGTTCCCGTACCCCGCGCAGGCCTCGCTCCAAGCCTACGTTACCCACGAGCGACTCGCCGTCATGACGGGTCTGTACCTCGCGCTGTACCAGGTCGGCTCGGCCTTTGGAAATGCCGTCTCCGGTGCCATCTGGACCCAGGTTCTCCCTGTGCGACTTGCCCAGAGCTTCTCCAGCTTCGGAAACGAGACTCTCGCGGTTTATGCTTATTCTCAGCCTCTGTCTGCCATTATCGACTTCCCTGTCGGTTCTGACGAGCGCGATGCCATGATTGATGCGTACAAGCATGTTCAGCGCCTGCTTACCATCACTGGTATCTGTCTTTGTGTTCCTCTTATCGCGTTCTCGCTGTGCTTGCGTAACCCCAAGCTCACCGATGCGCAGAACTTGGTTGAGGATGAGAAGCCTGGTGCGGCTGCTGAGCGTTCCTCCGCATCTGCTTAGAAAAGTCAAAAGTATTTAAAAGTTGTATGTAATGTCGTAATATGGTAATTGATCTAGCCTAGGGCTGCTTGTTTAATTTCTTGGTCTCTATGAACATGTCGTGAATTGATCAACCGTTGAAGTTAATTGGTGCTCTCTCTGTGAGGTCATTTGTCTTTTCACCCGTTTGTAGGCTCAATAGAGGTCTTTCCAGGCATGGTTGCATGAATGAGTCAATTGCTATGCATAATAATACCGTCCAATGTCCATATCGAGGCTCAGTCCTCGTCAGCTCTGCGTACAAGCCAGGCTCTTTTAATCTTCCAATCAAAGCGGCCGAAGCTGCATTTGACGTCGACAGGAACAGACTCAAACCCAAGTTAATGCACCGCTACACTGAATTCATTCGACAGAGCTGTAACAATGCCTGTCAAGAATCCTCAGCTGCAAAAGAGCCAAGAACCGATAAATTCTGTGATATCCAACACGTACCTGCATCACCTCCTCACCCACCAATCATCCCCCCCAAGAATGTCGTCCCGCTGCAAGACACCTCGTCTCATCACACTGCAAGGAACAAGCTTATCCTCTCGTTAGCTCTGTCCAACCCACGAAAACATCCCGTCTACGCCAATTCATCTCTTCTCTAGTCCTCGGCAACGTTCCCAATAACTCAAGTCGACTTGTTCAATTCAAGCCCGACCCCCCCCCCCCCCCCCCCCCAAGTCAAGCCAATCAAAAAGTCGGCTTGAGTTGAGTTGTTGGGAACGTTGGTCCTCGGAGCATATCTTCCAGTCCATCATTATCGTCTACATGTCATTCTCTTCCTCAACGGTCTTCCTCGTATTCTCTGCATACCCAAAAAACCTCCGAAGATACCGTTTCTCGCACAGCATGTGGTTCGTAAGCCATTGTGACACGTGCTGATAAGGTTCTCATCTAAGAGTACGAGATTTCCATCCGTCACCTTAAAATCTTGGCTATTTAAAGGTAGTATCAAGGATGATCCTTTCTCTGTGGCTTACGATATTGACGGGCCTCAAAAATATCTGGGAATATATTGGTCTCGTCTGCCGATCTTAATCTGTTAGGAGAGGTGTTTTATGCTGTGCTACACCAAAAGTTAAAATGGCTTACGCCTCAACTTTGCTGCACTGAGACCTCGAGAAGTCATTGTTCGAGCATGATACAGGCAAAACGGGTATATAAGATGTGGCTTTGTCGTTCAATGTTGGGTTATCAAGTGGCCAGAAGGCATCCGTTCGTTACAGTCATTCGTTTAAACCTCCATCATGAAGTCATTCACTCTCCTCATCGCCTTTCTGGCAAGTTTTTCCATTGCATCGCCATGGCCCTCTCTCTTCAGTCGCGCTCTTGACAAACGACAAGCTGGACGTTGTGGAACTGGCTTTGGGACAGTCTGTGGACAAAATGAATGCTGTTCCAGCGCTGGGTAAACCACTCACTCCCCTTACAATAACGTACTGACCTTCAAAGATGGTGCGGGACTGGTTATCTTTACTGCTCTGCCCCTTCGTGTCAGATCGAGTATGGTCCTGGCTGCGACGCAAATGTTCGTCCAAGAGGCCCTGATACAACGAATGTAGCTCGTCCGAAAGTTGGGGGCATTCCGTATGGTCAAGCTATTTATCGGTGTAACCGCAACGGCGACATTGCGTTGACGTATGATGATGGGCCGTATACTTACACCGAAGACCTTCTCGATCTCCTCCAGGTATGTCGCCCACTCAATTGCTTTATCTGTCTAACAATTACAGCGATATAATGCTAAAGCGACGTTCTACATCACCGGTCGCAACCTCGGAAAAGGCGCTATCGATGATCCAGATACACCATGGCCAGGTCTCATTCGGCGCATGGTACGAGATGGCCATCAGATTGCCAGTCACACATGGTCTCATCAACGTCTCACAACGTTGAGCCGCTCCAAATTCTGGAACCAGATGATTTACAACGAGATTGCCTTTGCTGATATTCTCGGCTACTTCCCAACCTACATGCGTCCTCCGTACTCTGCCAGCAACACCACTACAGATGCATGGTTGAATGAGCTCGGGTATCATATCACGTACTTCAATCTGGACACAGAAGGATATCTGCATGATAGCCCAAACATGATCAGCACATCCAAGCAAATCTGGGATAATACCGTTGAAGGTCGAAGTCCAGCTACAAACAAATGGCTTCACATCGAGCACGACCCTGTATACCAAACAGTCTACAACCTAACAGAATACATGCTCCGCTCCATCCGTCGCAACAACTTCACCGCCGTAACAGTAGGCCAATGTCTCCAAGACGCCCCCTCAAACTGGTACCGCACCGTATCATCCTCCCCCTCCCCAACATCAACAACCTCATCATCACCTACATTCCCCGCTACTACAAACGGGCGCTGCGGCTCACGACATGGCGGCGCAACATGTCGCGGGGAACCCAACGGTGAAACATGCTGTTCGCAGAACGGCTGGTGCGGCGGGACGAGCGATCACTGCGGGAGAGGATGTCAGCCTGTGTTTGGGACGTGTAGTGATACGCCTGAGCCAGCGGCGCCGGGGAGATGTGGAGCTGCGCATGGGGGCGCGAGGTGTACGGAGAGTGGATGGGGATGTTGTTCGAGGGCGGGATGGTGTGGGAGTACGAGTGATCATTGTGGGATGGGCTGTCAGAGTGATTTTGGGACGTGTAATTAGTGTATCTACTGTGTGATAATTGGGGACATACAGAGTGTGTGTTGGAGAGTGGAGGAGGAGGATGTAATAGGATGTAATATTATTCCCGAGTAAACCCCCGATCTCCATTGATCTACGGCAGCTGTGATGGCAAATGCGGAACGAATTGTGCCGATTCTTGGCTAATGTTCAGAGCGTCGTTTAATTTCAGGGGCAAGCCATCCAAGCCACGAGCGTGATGCTTAATTTGGCGGCAGTTTGTCAACATTGTCCATTTGACAAGGCATACTTTCCCTGCTCTACCATATATCTGCTTGCCTCTTCCAGCTCTCTATCAGTCATACTATCCTCCTGTCAAAGTTAGATGTAGTCTCTCGCCCTTAATACGAATACTACATTCCACGGCAATCGACGCTCAGACTCAACTTGATGTAAACACTCTCCGCACTAACACACACGCCAAGCCTTCAGCCCCAGGCTTGAGTAGATTTGATTGGTCAATGTATACGCTATTCTTTCAGCTCAGGCTTTTGATTGAACGCCATAAACATTCTTTACCCCTGAGTGTGCTGTAGGGCTGATTCGTGACTGGATCACGGCACATGGGACCATAACTAATATCACATTGGCGAGACACGGTGAATCCTTCGGGCGGTGGGTGGAAATGAAGTGAGACTAGCTGTGGTGCTAGAGAGGTCGTTTAATGGGGAATATAGACTATTAAAGGATGGCTTGATCCTCTGTCTTGCTCTGTCTCTCCTTCATCACCACCACTCTCTCTATCTCAAGTCTATCTAAGTCTATCTCAAGTTCAGTTATCAGACCCCAAAATGCAGTCCATCATCCTCACCTCCCTCCTCGCCACCGCCGTGAGCGCCAACTTCATGGCCCACCCCCTCATGAAGCGCGATCTCCTCGCCCCGCGCGCAACCGCCCCAGCCGTCGGCGGCATCACAGAAGAATGCCAAACCGCCATCCTCGACGTCTACAAGACGCTCCCCACGCCTCCCCCCGCCATCGTCTCCGACATCACAGAGAACCCTCAAACCGACCCTTGCTCCTTCAGCACCCCTGCCTCCCTCTCCAAGGACTACGCCAGCTACAGCTCCCAGATTCTGTCCTGGTACAGCAAGAACGAGGACGAGATCAAGTCTGCGCTGTCAGAGTGCCCTGAGCTGAGCCAGTACGCTACTGCTGTTCCTGTCTGCGCTACTGCTGCTCTTGGTGGAAAGGGTGGTGATGCTGAGAGTGCTACTACCACTGCTGAGAAGCCTGAGAAGACTTCTGCTTCTTCTGGGGACAAGACTACTGCTGCTGCGGGTGAGGAGACTTCTGCTGAGAGTGAGGCTTCTACTCCTACCTCTTCTGCTGCTGCTGTTGAGACCAACGGTGCTGCTCGTGAGGGTGGTTTCATCTACGCTGCTGCTGCTGTTGCCGGTGTTGTCGTCGCTGCTCTGTAAGAGGTCTTATATGAGGAGAAGTGGTTGGATGTCTATGAGATTTAAGTTTATCTGCTTTTAATACAAGACATGTCTCTTTCACAAACTTGGTCTAAATGTAATCAAAACATCTTGAATGTAGTCTTGACATCTAATCTAGTGTTTGTCCATCATCCAACCGTTTGAGTGCAACGCCACATCCATGGTTTGGTCTCACTACAATCCAAGCTTATTTTCATGATCCGCATTCTTTGTTTGACTACATTGATTCACAGACAGTCCATTCTGTCAAACAGCAAGTACCAACAAACAAACAGCAAAGTCCTTGCATTCCATCACATTCACTGTCATCTTCCCTCGGCGCCAAGTCACTCCTGCCAACAAAGAAGATGATGACCCGTCACATCAATCTCTGTTCTTTCTGGTTCAAAGACCGGTTAATCTGCCTCTTTCATCGTTCATAAATACCACATCATCCCCACGTCTCTGTTTAACCAGAATATCTCAACTTGCAACTTTAACCATGGACGCAAAACTCACCATCGCCGACAAGTTGGGCCGCGGGCTCACCAACGGCATCTACTTCGTAACTCGCAAGTGGAAGACCATCATGCTAGGCTATGTCTTCATCATCTCAATCGGAAGTGCTCTTCTCTATTTTCACGACGGTTCGTCTCCCTCCCCTTTGTCTTTCTCCCTGTCCTCCCCTCTTCTTTCCATCGTCACTAACCAACACCACCAGAACAACAGCCCTCCCTCCAAACCCGAAGCTGGGGCGGTTTCGACGAACGTCCTCTTACAGAGAAATGCTACCGCCAGGAACGCACCGCTATGATCCTCTCCCTCCTCTTTGGAAGTATTGGTGCTGACCAGTTCTACGCCCATCACTGGCCTCTCGCCGTGTTCAAACTCCTCACCCTCGGTGGAGTGGGAGTCTGGGCGTTTGTTGATATGATTCTTTGGATCGTTGGCGGTGTGTACGGGACGCCTGGATGTCCTGGGGGTAGTTCCAAGGGATGGCAGTATTAGGGGCTTGGGGTGGTGGAAGTGAGCAGTCAGTTATCATTCTTTGTTGGTGGATTATATTAGTGGTATTGGCAATTGCAGTGCTTAGTGATGGGTAGTAAATGAAAAGATCGCAAGGTCATCAGTCTGTGGGTGCCGGTTGACTTACACGAAGTGACTGAAGCTGCAAGTCTACGGCACAGTATCCTTTTTGAGATCTCTCAGCCTCATCCTCAGCTCATACAGCTTCGATACAGATCAACCCCTGGAATCAGGATTAATCACTGCGCTGAACACCATTCGGGAATCCAGTTGAGGCTTGCCTTCAATAAAGCCACTTCACAAAGGCACATCTGAACCCCCGTCCCTCAACACAGTTATGTTATTACAGCACAAGACTCCATCACACTTCACAAATAACTGCCATGTTTCTTTTCATTATACTCATTGATGCCATAGCAACCCTGACGAAATGACCAATCCTTTTCTACACCAGCCATCTAAGCATAAAAAGCACATATCACACTTATTCCTCGTCCTCCTCACTCTCCTCCTCCTCGGCTTCCGGCTCGCTCTCAGCCTTCTGTCCATTAACGGGCTCCGCCACTTTCACGCCGCCCTCCTTCTCAAGCTTAAGCCACTCGTCCCACTCAGGGAAGAGCTCGTCGTCTTCACCTGGAACACCGATCAACTTGGCCACCCTGCCCTTCTTGTTCTTCTCCAAGTTCTCCTTCCACTCGTGTACTACTGGTACAGTCAGGCTGGGCTGGTAGGTTTGGGAGAAGAGGACGGCTTCGGCGAGACGGCCTGTCTCGGTGAGGATCTTTGTGCAGGCTTCGATGTTGCCGAGGAGCCATTGGCATGAGAAGGCGACGTTGTGAGAGCCAGCTTCTTGTGCTTGAGCGGCGAGGGCAGCGAGACCATCGCGGTCACCTGTTGATGAGTGGAGAAGCAAGAGAGATCCCAGATCCTTGGCGTGGGTGAAGCACTCAGCAGCAAGGGTGACATCCCAAGCTGATAGAGCAGCGTCACCAACAGTCTTCCACTTGTGGTCGGCATCAGCCTCACGAGCAAGGTCCAAAGCGATAGCAAGCTCATTCAATGCCAGTGCAAGCTCAAACTTGTGCTCAGGATCTGTCGCAACCTCCAAGGCAAGCTCCTTATGGCCTTGACCTTCCAAGAATCGCGCAATCTTGTTGAGTTGGTCGTGGGGAATTGTTGGTAGCAGCTCAGCGGCTGTCTCCATATCCTCTCGGAGGACAAGAGTCTGGTACTCGAGAACGGGAAGAGACAGACCGAAGGAAGTGACGTTGACATCCTTGTCGGCAAGGTAAATTCGAGAATCGCGCTGAATGTAGCCCAGGATGTACTGGGCTTTGTCGAAGTGGGAGATAGTGTAGGTCTGGTCGCCGACAAGGTAGTTGAGTCGGTTGGTGCTGTTGGTGTAGATGAAGCAGTCGCCGATCCATTCACCAGTTCGGACACTACATCGTTAGCATGGCAGGTAAATGGGGAATGGGGAACATACGACTCGCTAATGTCAGTGATGACCTCGAAGGCAGCCTCGACACCATCCTCCTCAACGTCTCCAGACTGGACAGCCTCGACGTAGTTCTCGCGAGAGAATCGAAGAACGTAAAAGGTATCCTCACAAGCAATCGCCACCAGCTCGCCGCTATCGGACCAGTAGACCTGCTTGGGCTCAACCTCAATTCTTCGGACGAGACCACCAGTAGCCCAGTCAAAGAAGGAGACACCACCTTGACCTGTGACACCGAGAAGAACGCCGCCGTGGAGTCTCTCGGCCTGGAAGCCAACGTCGAGACCGCCGCTCTTCTCAGTAAAGTTCTTGAAGATCTTAACGCTCATGGCTGACTCTCGGATAGCAAAGTCATTGCTGTTGTCCTTGGAGGCCCAGACGAAGTCGAGTGCTGAACCGAAAGCCTTGTTTCGCCAGGCGAGGGCAGTGTAGATGATGTATTCGCCATCACCGCAGACAGCGACGAATCGACCGTTGGGGGAGTGGATAAGCGTTTGGGGGTAGACTTCGCAGGTACCGAGATCCTTGGTGGGGAGTGAGATTGGCTCGTTGTCCTTAATAGAGGCATCTGTCTTGTTAGCTTAATCCAGTACTGGTACAGTACATGTGTACATACCTCCTCCCTTGATGATTGAAGAGACAACCTCGTTGTGTCGAGCCCAAATGAGCTTGCCGGATGCATCCATGGAAACAGCAGGCTCCTCGCGACCAAGCTTGACGACAACAGCACCATCATCGAAACCAACAGCGACACCCTGCTTGCCCTTTTGATACGAGACACACCAAGCTCGCTCTAGACTGTAGTTGAGGGATTGCTCGAATCGGTAGGTGTTGGCGTGCCATATTCTTATCGTACCGTCCTCGGAACCAGAAATGATGACGGGCAATTCGGGGTGATAGCAGGCAAACGAAACGTTGTTGGTGTGGCCTTCGAGAGTGGCGATCAGGGACTTTGTAGTGTAATCCCAAATCTTGACAGTTCGGTCGTCAGATGTGGTGAGGAGATAGGGCTTGTCAGAATGAGGGTAGTAGTCGACGTGGTTGACACCCTTGGTCTCGTGTGCCTCGAGGGTGAAGTTGGGAGTAGAAGATCCGAGACTCCAGATCTTGACAGTTCGATCAAGACAAGCCGAAGCAAAGGTGTTTGTATCCTTGGGGTTGATGGCCAAGCCCATGACATAGTGACCATGGCCCTCAAAGACCTGCACACACTTCCAACCCTTCTCCCAATCCCAAAGCTTGATGGTCATGTCATCGGAGGCAGTCAAGACGAACGGCTGTGTGGGGTGAACGGCGATAGCTCGAATGTAGTCGGGGTGCGCCTCGAAGGAGTTGATCTTCTCGGAGGTGTTGTAATTGTAGACTCGTAGTTGGAAATCATCGGAACCGCAGACAATCCAGTTTTTCCTGGCGATGAATCGACCGGCGCGAACGGGGACATCGGTGAGCTCAAAGGTCTTGACGATCTGTTGGGTTTCGTGGGACCAGATGTAGACGTGGCCTATACTGTCAGCATTGGATCTCGAGCTACAAGGTCCTCGACATACCGCTGTAGAGGGTTGTGAGAATCCATGGCTCGTGAGGATGAAAATCAATGCCCTTGACTCGCTGACTGCGAGCGTAGAGCTGGCGCTGTATTGCGAAACGTGTCAGTTCAGATCGCACAAGTAAAGGTGCCGCCGCAGATATCGAGTGCGCTCGCTGTGAATAGCACTACGCTAATCGTCGGGCGCACTCAACATATCCCCAAACTGACCTTGACGTCTAACTTCATCTTGTCGTGTGTCGTCGCTGTCGCGTTGCGCAGTTGAAGTTGCAAGCTGTCCAGCAAGGGCGGTGATATCGAGGTAGTGGGGTCGAAGTTAAGAATCCCTGAAGGAGGCTACCATGCGGGATGACAGTTGTCGCAAGTGCACAGAGTTTGAGGGGGAGCAAAAAAAGACAGAGTGTTAAACGCTAATCATCAATCGTGATGTTTGAATCGACAAAGCTTGAGCTTGTGTATATCGATTTGGAGCTCCCCCGAAATGTGTCCTGCGGCTCTTGACAGGCTGGCCATGGATGTGGTGTTGGCCTGAAGTGTCAGGCTCCACCTCCTTATCCCTTCTTATCAGGGATGATCCAGAAAAGGGGGATGTAGGGTAGTCGAGACAGAGACTGTCAGAAACTCAATGAGATATCAGGTATTGATGCTTGAAAAGAATTGGGTTGGTTATATGTTCTTTTTTACACTTCTTCTCCTTGATTGACTTCCATGATCAAGTCGTTCGAGTCTGTTAAGCGAGGTCAATTGTTGTTACGGTTTTTTATATCGTCTAGAACTTCATTACACCCCCAGCCATACACGTTTAACCATGTGAAGATGAGACTGACAACCTGAGACAAAATTTCCCTTGTGCAGAATTGCCAAAAATATTCTGATCTGTTTATAGACCCTCCACAATTCAGCCAAGATATCTCGACACGCGTCGTCTTCGTACATGATGAATAGTGTGGCTGTACAACAAGTTGGTTGCTTCACATCAACCATATCAACACTATGGACACTGTATGTACACTGTATGTACACCAATTGATGCTCTCTGGCTGCTCATCTGCTTGGGCATTAATGGCATTGTTTATGAACTAGTCTCGCTTCTCCTTCTCATTTACCCCTTATGTTATGGATTATTTGGCTGGACCTCGCTCTAGGCTCATTCTCTAGCTGATCAACAAAGCTAGAGCCCGTGGCTGTGGCTTAAAATCGACCTTACGGGATTACTCCAGACCATCTCCACAGTCTGAGCTCCTGTGTCGCAGACTGAGACACTGTGTTTCCAGCACCAAAACAGCACTACCATCGACCCTAGCCCACAGTGCGGGCTGCCTACAGGAAGATCCACCTTTTCTGCTGTCGCCCAGGTCTTGTCTCGGGCTCTTGTGCTTCGCCTCCTCCTCATATTCGACCTCTGCCATCTTTTGTTCAATTTGAACCTCCTTTCCCTTCCAAACCAGTCGGCGCACAGTCTCCTTTTTGCCTCGTCGACTTGCGATCCTTCATACAACCAAACAGCGGCCGGTTTACGCTTCCACGCATGCGGGGTTACAAATCATCCATTTGTTGAACACTCTGCCACGCCATCAGCCTCCTGCTTGATCAGGAGTTTGTCAGCGCGCAGTGAACACTCGTTGCTTGACCCTTCGATCCTGCAACACTTGTTGGCTGTCGATCCTTGACTCCAACCATCAAATACCTCGTTGACAACAACAACAATGTCTTGGAAGCTTACCAAGAGTAAGTCTGCATGTCCGATATCTGTCGCATCACTAACATCCATCAGAGTTAAAGGAAACCCATCTGGGTCAATCCTTGAGCCCCTTCTCTCGATCCCCCTCTACTTCAACCATCACCGAAAAGGAAAAGGATGGCCAGGCTAGCGGCGCTGTTACGCCTACAACGGAAAATGCCATAGGTGAGCAAATTGGACTGGAGTAACGTCAGTATCTGACTTGAACAGCTGCTTCTGAGGCCATGACACAGGCCCCTGTTGTTAAGCCCCCCAAGCCCGGTATTCTTGTTGTCACCCTCCACGAAGGTCAAGGATTTTCTCTTCCTGAGCAGCACCGAAGTGCTTTTGCGTCGTCACACCAAGGATCGATGTCTTCGTCCAACGCCCTTGGAATGTCTGGCTCTGTTCGACCAGGATCTTCACAACGTGTCGCCGGATCATTTGTTAACGGCAGTAACCGACCGCACTCTTCCGCTGGCGGCTTCAACGGCATCCCCACCAACCACGGCCGAATTTCTGGAAAGTACATGCCATACGCCCTCCTCGATTTCGACAAGGTCCAGGTCTTTGTCAACTCGGTCGATGGAAACCCTGAGAACCCTCTGTGGGCCGGTGGAAACACCCAGTACAAGTTCGATGTGTCGAGAGTGACAGAGCTCGTCATCCATCTGTACATGCGCAACCCGAATGCGCCACCCGGATCTGGACGAAGCCAGGATATCTTCCTCGGTGTTGTCCGCATCAACCCCCGATTCGAAGAGAGACAGCAATACGTTGAGGACCCCAAGGCCAGCAAGAAGGACCGCGAGAAGGCTGCTGCTGAGCACGCAGCGCGCAGTGGTCACCAAGGTGCCGAGTGGGTCGACGTGCAATATGGAACTGGTAGAATCAAGGTTGGTGTCGAGTATGTCGAGACTCGAGCAGGTAAGCTCAAGATTGAGGACTTTGAACTACTCAAGGTCGTCGGCAAGGGCAGTTTCGGCAAGGTCATGCAGGTACGCAAGAAGGACACAAACCGAATCTACGCTCTCAAGACCATCCGAAAGGCGCACATCATCTCGCGATCCGAAGTCGCCCATACACTCGCCGAGCGATCTGTGCTGGCACAGATCAACAACCCTTTTATCGTACCTCTCAAGTTCAGTTTCCAGTCACCGGAGAAGCTTTACTTTGTTCTCGCCTTTGTCAACGGAGGCGAGCTGTTCCACCACTTGCAAAAGGAGCATCGATTTGACGTCAACCGATCCCGCTTTTACACTGCTGAGCTTCTGTGCGCCTTGGAGTGTCTGCACGGCTTCAGCGTAATTTACAGAGATCTCAAGCCCGAGAACATTCTTCTGGATTACCAAGGCCATATCGCTCTTTGCGACTTTGGCCTCTGCAAGCTTGATATGAAGGATGAGGACCGCACCAACACATTCTGTGGTACACCCGAGTACCTCGCTCCAGAGCTGTTGATGGGCCAAGGCTACAACAAGACAGTCGATTGGTGGACTCTTGGTGTTTTGCTGTATGAGATGTTGACAGGTCTGCCACCTTTCTACGATGAGAACACCAACGAGATGTACCGCAAGATTCTATCAGAGCCTCTTCACTTCTCTGATGTGGTTCCCCCAGCTGCTAAGGATCTCCTTACCAAGCTTTTGAACCGCAACCCTGAGGAGCGACTTGGTGCCAATGGATCAGCTGAGATCAAGGCGCATCCTTTCTTCCATGCTATTGACTGGAGGAAGCTTCTACAGCGCAAGTACGAGCCTACATTCAAGCCCAGTGTGGTATGTACCTTTCCCCAGTCTCTCACATTGAACCCTACTGACATTCGCAGGCCGACGCTCTGGACACTGCCAACTTTGACCCCGAATTCACATCCGAAGCCCCTCAAGATTCCTACGTCGAGGGCCCAATGCTCTCTCAAACCATGCAGAACCAATTCCAAGGATTCAGCTACAACCGTCCGATCGCTGGACTTGGAGATGCAGGCGGCAGTGTCAAGGATCCATCATTTGTCGGTAGCTTGACAGATAACCGATAAATGGCTGGGTTTGGGAGGGAGACAACGGGTAGACAGCGAGCAGGACTGGCTGACTCGGACATGGTATCAGTCTTGTCGATGAGCCGGCAGAGGAGGGGAACACGTGTAAGCCATGATAAGGACAACCTAGGAGGTGGAAACCTAGAGGATGAATGTAGATAAGAAGCCTTTATTTGCTTTGGCGTGTTGGAGTTTGATACACTCGTTAGTTCTGTGGATATGTCATTCTGTCAATGTAGATTGTCTTTCCGTGACTTTGTATTGGTGACGCTGTTTATTGTTCAATCTTCAAAATTTGTGACAATAGTTATTGTTTTCATTGTTCGCGAGGCCAGTATGGGTAATGAGACCTTACACTTTGGTTCACTGGACTTATTCATTGTCTCTCGATACCAACACAAACTTAACTGTGCAACTGACTTGAAGAGACCATCATATGCTATATTACAACCACGGAAGCAAGAATTGAGTCAATTCCACATTGAAGCTCCAACGGCATTAATCAACGCTATTCGGTACTCGAATAGTCTTTCCAACGACGTTTGCCACAACACCAACACCAACCAACAACAATCATCAACAAAACAAGACAATGGATATGCCAGCGACACCAAAAAGCAAAAAGCAATGCTCACTGCAGGGTTCGAACCTGCGCACATTAAATGTAGCAGAATCCTCAGCAGTTGAGAGCTTAAGTCTGCCGCCTTAACCACTCGGCCAAGTGAGCTATTGAGAAAGACGTGATTTCTCGAGCCGTGGTAGGGTCTAAGTGCAATTTGACGATCCCGAATTCCATATTGCCAGTTCAGGCTTGGGTCTCCATGAGGCTTTTTCGGAAAACGTTGGGGGTCTTTATGATGGATGAGGGATATCATGACAACCCATGTTCGAGTCTAGGCTATAGGCTGAATGAAGTGGAAAAGTTTTAATTGAGGCTGAGATCGGAGAGATTGCCGGTGTTGGGGGAAAGGTGAGAGTCAGCTCGGTGAGGACATCGAGATTTTACTCCGTTGCTAGTGAATATGCTGTTGCTGTTGCTGTATTCAGTGAAGTCTATTTTCTATTGATGAGACACTATTCCAAAGCTGTATAGATGTCCAACCAGGATATACCGGGCAACTGATACAGACATCTCACGATAAATAGGGTGTCCTCGGTGTCTCAGCCGGAGGAACCACGGCGAGTGCGCGGCATAACCTGAGCCCCTTGACGGTAGAGCCTCCACTGAGATTATGACGCATGCAGGATAAAAGAGACAAGAAGCCAATATGATTATGGAGACATGACGAAAAAATTTGGAAAAGTTCAGTCAGCCAACCTTGATGATTTGTAAATTTGGTAACAATTGTTAAGTAAGGCGGGGCTTAAAGTTATAAGCTGTTGAAGAGCTCTTGTTTTTAGCTTGGAGAGCATGGTGAAGCGTCATGCTGTCATTGGATGGGTTAGCTGACAGACAGACAGACAGAGATACAAGGATTGAGAGAGATTGACAATATGAGTGATAAAAAGATGTCACATCATTGACCTCAAGTAGTTTAAAGTGGCATCATGAGATAGTATCAATTAAATAGACTGTCCCTGTAGAACAAGAAAGAATTGATCATGGTTCATGTGGGATGATGAATGAATGCCCCCACTCCGCCCATGCCGCTCTCTGCTCTTCCCCTCCCCCTCCATTGGCTTTGGATCCATCGGAGCTCTACCTTGCCATGAGACGCACCCAAGACAATTCAGAGACATAACCTCATTTCCCCTCCCACTCTTTTTCTGATCTGATATTTCTTCTCTTCTTTCCATCACCTCCATCCTTATCTCCCCATAACTATCCCTAAAAAGCATCAATATGGCCCCCGCAAACACTCTCCCCGCCTGGTCTGAACTCCAAGCCCATCGCGACAGCGTGGGCAAGTCCTTCGTCCTCAAGGAGGCATTCGCTTCCGACCCCCAGCGATTCGACCGCTTCACCCGAACCTTCACCTCCGACGGCGTGTCCTCCGAGATCCTCTTCGACTTCTCCAAAAACTTCCTCACAGATGAGACCCTCGATCTCCTCGTCAAGCTCGCCGAGCAGGCTGGCGTTGAGAAGAAGCGCGATGCCATGTTTGCTGGCGAGAAGATAAACTTCACCGAGGGTCGCGCCGTGTACCACACTGCTCTGCGAAATGTTAGCGGTTGGGATATGAAGGTTGATGGTGTTGATGTCATGAACACAAAGGGTGGTGTCAATGAGGTTCTTGAGCACATGAAGGAGTTTTCTGAGCAGGTTCGAAGTGGAGAGTGGAAGGGATACACTGGCAAGAAGCTCACAACCATCATCAACATTGGTATTGGTGGTTCTGATCTGTAAGACGCTCGAATGCTCGTATTGTACTAGACTGACATCTTGCAGCGGCCCCGTCATGGTCACCGAAGCTCTCAAGCACTACGGCGCTGACGACATGACCCTTCACTTCGTCTCCAACATTGACGGAACTCACATCGCCGAGGCCCTCAAGAACTCTGACCCCGAGACTACCCTGTTCCTCATCGCCTCCAAGACCTTCACCACCGCAGAGACCACCACCAATGCCAACACAGCCAAGAAGTGGTTCCTCGAAAAGACCGACAACAAGGGTGACATCGCCAAGCACTTTGTTGCTCTCTCCACCAACGAGGAGGAGGTCACCAAGTTCGGTATCGACAGCAAGAACATGTTTGGCTTTGAGAGCTGGGTTGGTGGTCGATACTCTGTCTGGAGTGCCATTGGCCTGAGCATTGCTCTCTACGTTGGCTTTGACAACTTCCACAAGTTCCTTAGCGGTGCTCATGCTATGGATAAGCACTTCCGCGAGACTCCTCTCAAGGACAACATTCCTCTTCTTGGTGGTCTGTTGAGTGTCTGGTACTCTGACTTTTTCCAGGCTCAGACTCACCTTGTTGCTCCGTAAGTCGGTCAGAATATGTGGCGAATATGTAGACTAACAATTATAGCTTCGACCAATACCTCCACCGATTCCCTGCCTACCTCCAGCAGCTCTCCATGGAGTCCAACGGAAAGAGCATTACCTCTGATGGATCGTCTGCCAAGTACACCACTGGTAAGTGGATAACCTCGTGCATGAAACCCAGCTAACGATCCAGGCCCCATTCTCTTCGGCGAGCCCTGCACCAACGCTCAGCACTCCTTCTTCCAGCTCGTCCACCAAGGCACCAAGCTGATCCCCACCGACTTCATCCTCGCCGCCAAGTCCCACAACCCTGTCAGCGACAACCTCCACCAGAAGATGCTCGCCTCGAACTACTTCGCCCAGGCTGAGGCTCTCATGGTCGGCAAGACAGACGACCAGCTCCGTGCCGAGGGTACACCCGAGGAGCTTGTTCCTCACAAGCGCTTCCTTGGAAACCGACCCACGACGTCCATCCTTGTCGGTGGCACCATTGGTCCCGCCGAGCTGGGTGCCCTGATCGTGTACTACGAGCACCTCACCTTTACCGAGGGTGCTATCTGGGACATCAACAGCTTTGACCAGTGGGGTGTTGAGCTGGGCAAGGTCTTGGCCAAGAAGATCCTCAAGGAGCTTGATGAGGCGGGCAATGGTGAGGGACACGATGCTTCTACTGGTGGACTGATTGGAGCATTTAAGAAGTATGGTAACTAAAAAAGGAGGATTGAGTGTTAATGTGTAGCGGGTGGAACGATGTTGATAATGATTAAAGGTAGCATGAATAAGTTTGACGGCCTGTTTCCTGGACTGTGTCTGAAATCCGTGCATGGGTATGATGTCTCTGTACATGTCGACCGGCAAAAGTACTCGTAAGTATGATGAAGAGTGCTATGTAGTATTGATCGCTGTGTATCGTGATTATCTGCATACCTTGTTGAGATTTCCTTGTTATTTTCAGATGTCGATTGCATTGCAACGTCAAACACGGCACGACAAGACGGCATAAAGTATACCATGCACCTGCGCGATTTCTCACATTTACATATCAAATCGCAACACCTTATCAGTTGGATTTATATTAATGACACGTGGAACAAGGCACCTCGGTCAAATGAGTGTTTATGTATGCTTTGTCTCGAGTTCCGTGTCTCCGGCAGATGTATGTATTTCCGCTTTGGGTAGTGTCACTGCTTGAGTCTGCGTATATCGGTCCATTAAAGAGTATCAAGAGCACTGCCACGTTTTGAGAGCATTGATACCGTTAGAGTCCAGGTGCATCAAGAGTGCTGCTGGCCCGCTTGAGCGTCAATAGTGAGACGAGCAGGCGAGGTTCAAGCATGTGGAGTTTTGCGGGGGAATATGGGGAAGAGGGGGATCACTCCTGAGGGTGTACAAGGTGGTATGTTTTGTGAGATATATCACGCAGAGACTTATCACATTGGGGTTATAACGGTGCTTTTTATCGCGGGGGAATCTCCCCAGACCTGGGTGAGATGGAGGGCGGGGAAATGGAGATTAGAGGGAGGGTTGTGTGTTGGTTGATGTTGAATGTACAAGTAAGCAAGGGTGTTGGTTGTGCTTAGGTCTAGATGTTCAAGGTGCTGTGATGTTTGATGTTGACGCTGGCTTATCACGATATTAACTGTACACGGGAGTTAATTCGGCTCATGTCGGGAAACAACACGTTTATTTTCTGAGTCTGGGTTACAAAGCGACGATCTCTTGAAACAGGACAAGAACAAAGGATCGTCATTGCAAGTCACGGCATCCGAAGCGAGGTTTGCATGCAGTGATTCCAACTGAATAAGCCGCAGTCAAAGCGAACTGCATCCAAACATCTTTCTACCAATCAATATCACGAACCAAATCTGCGAGCCCGTTCTGATTTCGTCAGTCCCAACTCCACTCACACTAGCCCTCCCCCAATGCAATACAACAAGACACGGAAGAAATTTTGTGCAGGAGATTGTCATTGGTGAGTGTGAGTGGGTAACGGTCTCTGACGTCGAGAAACTTGAGGCTTTTCACGATGTTCTCGTTCCCGCGTCGATGACGAGATGTTTGAGTGGTTCTCTTTAGAAATTTTTTGGTTGGAGATATGCTATGCTACATCGGTGAGGGATGGTGGCTTGGACCCCTAGACCCTTGAGATGAGAGACAGTAACAAACGGTTCAACACTTCCAATGGTCAAGATGAAGATGACGGGCTTGGAATTGAGTTCCGAAATTTGTTGAGTCGTATAGACAACTAGATTCAGCCTGAAGAGATACAGTTTCCCTTTCCCAGATCAACAGGTCCCGCGGTAACCGACCGAAGATAAAACTGAAGGCATCACCAATCAGAATACGGCGCTAAACGGTGGCATCTTGGCTCTGTTGATCCACTGACGGTTGGTTCGCTACAGCGTTATCTACGGAGGGAGGCTATGCTAGAACGGAAGCGGGTTCGTCGGGGTTGAGGGCCGAACGGAAAAGGGTTACGACTTGATCCGAAATGCCTCAGATAGAATACGCCCTTAGAGTTGAGCCAGTTTGAGGTTGAGAGTGAGGGAATTATGCTTGAATAGTGGCATGGTATCGGTGATTCTACGGTAGAGAGATGAATACGGTGGCAGAAATGATCCGTTTGACCCCTGGACAAAACAGAGGCTCAAGGGAGGGGGAGGGGGTAACCCTGGATGAAGGATATGACGTATTAGTATGCAGTTTGAACTTCATTGGGAGAGTACAGTGGGGGGCAATAAGTTTGAGTCCAAACTCAAGTACACGCGCCACGACTAACCCGATTGAGAACAAGATACTCCCATAGAAATATCTCGATCAGGAGTGATGATTGCCCGATCAAGCTCGCTACGTGCTTAATAAAGCTAAAGCTCTGTCAACGGGAACTAAATTACCCCAAACTGATACTTCAGCCTGGATTCAAACTTATTGCATCCCACTGTAAGACAATAGCGCCCGTATCTGACGGATGCAGTTACACAGATGATAACGATTCAATATTTGTTTACTTGTGATTACAGGTACTAGACCACGAGACAGTAGCACAGAGCACGAGATACACCACAAGTCCTATCACTATCTCAACATATTACACGTGCTACACGAACCTGAACAGTCTAGATTCGCGTTGTTACTGCACCGGAAATATTTTGCATGTGTGATACCCCAAGCATTACCGAAAGTCTTCACATGCATGACGCCCGTTTCAACTCATCATCATCAGTCTACTTTTGATTGACTAGCCTCGAAATGCACACACGCGAAAAGCCGCCGTGAGCGCCGTCTAATTTGATGTCCCGCATCTCCACACCCCTGCATCGTGAGGAACAAAGAACAGAGGGAGCCCTTGTTTGGGGCTCAGACGGAGGGGAATGGCCGAAATACCGACGATGTTCTGAAAACATATGATGGTGATGATCAAGTCATAAAAATGGAATTAAAAAGGGGGAATTAATCATGGATATTAAAAAAGAGGTCATAAAATAGGAGAAAAGCACGATAGATCGAAAGTCATCGTGATATCGAACAAAGTGATGTCAATTGCTGCCCCAGAGAAAAGAGAATTGTGGAAAACCTGGGGTGTTAGGTTCTGGAGGTACTGTAACACTGTTAGTGTTGCACTGCGTTAGAGGGAAAAAAAACCACAGTCCGTCTGCTTTCACAGTGACCCACGATGCAGAGAGTCCCATCGACGTCAGAGGTGGGATTGACACGAAAACAGTTTACTTGACAAAGATATCCACTTTTCTGACGGATGGAGCAGTATCTAGATGATTCTAGGTTTAGTAATTGTTTCTATTGTCTGGTGTCTTATTTGCAGTATATATCTCGTGAAAGAATCCTCAAGATAATGAAAGTCAGGGTAAATAGTCGTGGCGATGTTAATGAGAGTACCCTGAAAATGAAAGCATGTGGCGTGAGACAGGGTCCTTTTCCCTCTACAGACAGAAGAGGCACTTTCGGGCAGAGGTGAGGTGAGGTTACATGCATGCAGAACAAACCCGGGCCCCCTGTGCGAACACCCTGTAGAGCGCCGGATAACCTCCGCAAGGCAGTGGAGGCGGCTTCACCAGTTACGGTCGGTGAAACGGTAGAGGGGGTTGATCCACATTGGTGAGGTTGTGGTTATTTGTTTGTCAGCTTATTGGAGGCCTGTTGAACAGTTGTCATGTATGAGTGAGCATGTTACTGATCTGTACGGAGTACCCTTCAACTGACGAACTGACGAGGTATGGGTATGTTTCGGCGAGGCTACGGTGTAATGATAACAGTGAGAGAGACGGTATCCAACGGATCATCGCTGGGATGGACACGGGCTAGAGTGTCGAATGGTTGTTTGACAAAGAGACGGCGCCAAGAATAAGAGTCAGAGTGCTGAGGTCACCGAAAAGGACGCAGACACAGAGTCCACTGTGCCGATGATGGCATGGTACAGGTACTGATACAACCGTAATGTACTGTACTGTACGGGCTAGACGGGCTGTGACTGTGAGTCTGGGCTGGGGGCTGTACTTGGCATGAGTCTCCACTTGCCCGAGTTGAACTCAAACTTGACTCGGTGGGACCTGCCAGACCCATAACCCAGTCTTGACCAGGGCAGGAACGACACAGTACGTACCATGATGGCATCAATGGGTCCCCTTCCCGTCATCGTCACCCTCAAAGAGACGAGGAGGGTGGCTTTGGTCTAGACATATAAACTCGTCTTCTCCCCCCCTCGGTACGGTCACCGTTTTCATCCATTCCATCCATCACCACTTTCAACTCCTAAACAACTCTTCTATTGCTTCCTATTTGAGGCATTCGCACTCATACATCTGAGACCTTTACACCCACTTACACACAAACCCCACACAACCTCAATCATGGGCAAGACTGCTGTTCACTTTGGCGCTGGCAACATCGGTATGTCTTTTGTCTCTCAAACGCTCTAACCTCTCATGCTAACTGTCCAGGCCGTGGCTTTGTTGCCTGCTTCCTTCACAACTCTGGCTACGATGTCGTCTTCGCTGATGTCAACGACTCAATCGTCAACCAACTCAACAACACTCCCTCATACCGCGTCATCGAAGTCGGCTCTGAAGCTACCGTCGAGAACACCATCACAAATTACAAGGCCATCAACTCGAGGACACACGAGGAGGACCTGATTGAGACCATCCGCACAGCTGAGATCGTCACCTGCTCAGTCGGTCCCAACATCCTCAAGTTTATCGCCCCTGTCATCGCTAAGGGTATCGACCGCCGATCAACAGAAGAGTCTCCCCTGCATGTCATTGCCTGCGAGAACGCCATCGGTGCCACTGATACCCTTGCCGAGCACATCAAGAACAACACTGATGCCTCTCGTCTTGAGGACCACCACCTCCGAGCCCGATATGCCAACTCTGCTATTGACAGAATCGTTCCCGCTCAGGACCCCGATGCTGGTCTTGACGTGACACTCGAGAAGTTCTTTGAGTGGGTCGTTGACCGCACTCCCTTTGAGGATGTTGGCATCCCCGACATCAAGGGCATCAACTGGGTTGACAACCTTGAGCCCTTCATTGAGCGCAAGCTCTTCACTGTCAACACTGGCCACGCCACCGCTGCCTACCACGGTTACAACCGAAGAAAGCGCACTGTCTACGATGCTCTCCAGGACAAGGACATCATGGCCGAGGTTCGCGGTGCACTTATGGAGACCAAGAACCTGATCGTCTCCAAGCACGCTATTGACGAGGAGGCCCAGGCCGCTTACGTCGAGAAGATCATCAAGCGAATTGGCAACCCCCATCTTGAGGATGCCGTCGAGCGTGTCGGCCGTGCTCCTCTCCGAAAGCTGTCTCGCAAGGAGCGATTCATCGGCCCTGCTGCTGAGCTCGCTGAGAACGATCAACCCATCAAGTACCTCCTCGACGCCATCGAGATGGCCTTCCGCTTCCAGGATGTCCCCGATGACGAGGAGTCCAAGCAGCTCGCCGAGATCATGTCCGAGAACGGCCCTGAGGACGTCGTCAAGCAGGTCTGCGGTATTCAGGACAACGAGAAGATCTTCCCTCAATTGGTCAACGTTGTTCAGCGCGTCCAGGCCGACAGTGCTGAGGAATAAGCGATTTTCATTCGGTGCGATTAACTAGAAGAGATGGAGCCACGGGCACAAAGTGGCATGGCATGGCGTTTTACGAGATATGACCTACAATTTGCTTTAATGGCAGCATGGCGCAGGAAGGACAGGGATTCAATTCGAGCCTAAGGCATGATTATAGATTGATAGCACTGAATAAATCGGTTGCTCAACTACTTTTATGAATATTGCATTGTGATTGTTGTGATTGGTGACTGACATGAATGGAATCGTGAGGTACTGTAGAGTGGCTTGCCTCAGGGAGCAAATCATCAGACCTTGACACAGGGTGTTACAAGAAACTCAGTAAAAAGGTATTCTAAACTTATCCTAAACTATTCCTAAATTACCTAAATTTTTTAATCATTTAGGCTCGAGGTCTTGAGCTTCTTCCCTCCCCGAGACTGGGAATAGTGGCAAGATGAGGCATTTGTCCATCGGGCCTTAATCTCGTTAACTGTCAATCATCGCATGTCCTACCCTGCATCTGCACTGATATCGACGGAGATCGGATGTTGCGTTCCCCTGTAGTAGCCGGGATCATATCTCGATGAATCGCCAACGGAGATCCGATCCCGTCGCCAGGAAATGCCCCAAAACAAAAATTTCTATTCGCTGTGACTTTGTTGAGGAACAAGTTCCCATTCGTCATGATTGTCTGAGGACCAACTTCTCATTTGTCGTGAATAGTCTGAGGCATACGTCGTTATCATGAGATGAGATTCGGCCCAGTTCCCTAGACAACTCCACTAAGAGCCGCTAGCGCGACCCCTTTTTAACCTTGAACCGTCCGATCGGGAGGTCCGTAATCTTGCATCAGACCACGATTTGCATACCCACACCAACCTTGATCGCCCCACGGCATACGATATCCAAGAGAAGAAACTGCTTCGTATACGATGCTCAAAGCGCTGTGGCTGGCTGGCCTGGCCACCGCCTCAATCACCATCCAAGTCCACCGCGTCGACCCATTGCCCTTCAGCACGTCAGGTATCGCTACATCAGCTGCTGATCTATTCTCGCGGAGCTGTCCAGAAGAAGCCGAGAACACAGCCTCACTTCTCGCATCATCGTTTGAGGACCTCTCAGGAAGAAATGTATTCCCCTCGTCGGATGGGTTTGTGAGAGGTGCTGTTGAGGCGTGGGCTAAGCATGAGCATCTAATCCTACGCCCTGATGAAATCTGGTTTGAAGTTCTGGCGCAGATGAATGTGTATATGAGTACCCACTCTGAAGCTCTCCGGCATCTATTCGTTGATCAGTCTGGGCGCGAAAAGATTACAGTGGAGGGTTTTTCGTGGGATGGTATCATTCGTGCGTTTAGGGGGGAGTTTCAGAGTAGGGTTAAGACGGGGTGGTTATTGGATTGGATAAAGCCTGGTTTTAGCACTTCGACGGCGCAAGATGACGTTACGGCTACGGTGTTGATGATGGGGCTGATGCAGCATTTCTTTGAGTATGAGGGCATGATGGTATGCGGAATACCGAGTGTCACGTTACTTGGTGAGAGGGAGGATTGGGTTAAGCTTGGGGAAAAGGTTGAGATGTTGAAGGAGTTTGGGAGTGAGGCGGTTGGGTTTGCGGAGAGGTTGAGGCCGATTATGAAGAGGTTTGTTGGGAGCTGGGATGTTGATGGTGAGGAGGATGGGGAGAGGAGGTTGTTTTGGGAGCAGATTGTTAGGGCGAAGAAGAAGTGGTCTTGTAGTGAGGGGGCAAGTGAGTGGGATGTTTCGGGGTGGATCACGGGGTTCATGTATTGGGATCGTGATGGGAAGGTTAGGGGGGTTTATGAGGATTGGTATGATAACTGGGATGACGAGGATGAAGAAGCTGGAGAGAAGGTTGAAGAGGTCAAGAAAGAGGATAACAAGGCTGAGGAGAAGAAAGAGGAGAAAGCTGACGAGGTTGAGATGGGCATCTTTCCCAACGACTGGTCCCTCACAATCGACGGCCAGAGCTACGTCCCCATCACCCTCTCCGACATCAGCATCGGCTATGCCAAAGCACCCCTGACCATGAAGAACTACCCCTCACAAGGTGTCGACACACAAGCTTATCTCGTAGCAGGCAACGTCGGCGTCGAGAAGAAGAACACACCGGGGGGAGTTATGGCGCAGCCTGTGAGCGGGTGGTTTGTGTATGAGGGCGTTGAGGCAAATTACAGCGCTGGGCCGTGGATGGGCAGTGGTGAGGAGTTGGGAGGGATCGCGGGGGGGATTGTGAGCTGTAAGGCTGCTTTGGAGGAGAGTGGTAAAGATGGAGAGGTGAAGGAGGGGGTTAAGGAGGGGGAAGTAAAGGATTTATAAATTTAATATGTAATGAGAGTAAGAATAAGAATGGACTAATACAGAAGTTACGCGGGAAATACAGGCTTGGGGGCCTTCCATCCTCGACAGCAGAAGCTGGGCATGTCGTGCATTTTCTTTCCGAGATAGCCCCAGGGTGGATCACAGCCGTTCAATTTCTGTTTCCAGGCGTCTTCGTTGAATTGGTAGTAGTTGCCTGGTGAATTGTTAGGACGTATTCTGAGATAAAAGAAGGGAGGACAGGGATGAACAGGGATGAACAGGGATAGGGATAGGGAGGGAGAGGGAGAGGTAGAGGGGAGACGTACCATCTTTGCAGGCGCAGAGACGAGGAAGACAGCAGTTGTTTGGCTTGGGGATTATGCTGATATCGTTAGCGGGTTGTCGTTGAGGCTGGAGGTTGAGATAAGGTAACGAGTGAGATTGGCGACTTGTAAGATAGGCTGGGGTTGGACTGATGAAACGGTGTATGGGGACATACTAGTGATAACAGCCACTGCTAGCCTTCTCAGGAACCGGTTTGAGAACAACCGGCTCAGGAGGTGGAGTAGCAGCCACGAGTGCGACAAGTGTGAGTGTAGCGAGTGTGAGCTTCATGATTGTTGCTTTGAGCTGAATGGCATTGCATCGGAGGGGATGGAGAGATGATGGGAAGTTCATATAGTTGAAACGCCATGGTTTGGATACTGCGAGATCGATGTGAGATGAGTTTGAGGACAGTTGAGTGTTGGGTATGTGAGGAGAGGGCGCACGGTTGGAGGCTTGGAGGCTTCTTTGTTCGTTTGAGTTGAGAGCAGGGTTGATGCCAGGGACTGGGAATGGGGTGCTTTGTTTGTGCTATTTTGGGAAAGAAGATACCTGAAATAGGCATGAAAGGACAAATGTCTTTTATTGGCAGTGGTTCTTAGTGTCACTGGGTGTACTTCACCAAGGCGGAGGGGTATGCCTGGTGATGCTGCTTCAATTGACTCCGCTACGATGCCGCGTGGATATAGATCTTTGGGTAGTCACTGTTGACTCTGGAGTCAAAGAGAAAGTGAAAGAAGCCAAGCAATTGCAGCTCTGCTCAGATGCGATTGGATCAAGTGCTTGGTAGGAGACTGAGCTTGTCCATAGCTCAGCTTGGTACGACGGCACTATCACAAGGACGGGATGGACAGTAACAAAGAAGAAGGTGGGTGAGATAGAAAGACAACGCGGCATGAGTGTCAGAGCTGTATGGATGGGTGTTGGATCAGAGAAAGGTGTCTTGGATTGGCATTGAGGAGGGACGAGGTGCTACTCGTGAGATGACATTGACTGTGGGTTCATGAGGGTGATTACTGTATCGAAAGGCACCTTGGAATATGGGTTCAAGAAGAATAGAGTAATGATCCAGGAGTTAGAAGCAAGGGAAGAGATCACAGTGCAGTGAGCATTGCTCTTGAGGACATCCCGCTCGTCTTCGCATGCAACGTCTTGCATGCTGGAAGCAGAAGAACATCTTGATGGGAGAGTAGCTAGGCTCTTTACACTGTCCCGCTGCCAGATATTCAGAATGCATGAAACAAGTCGCTGTTATATATTGTCTACCCATATCCTCAAAGAATGTCTTGTAAACTATCGCTTATTCCGCGCGCTGAGGTTTCTTGGTCCTTCGCATATCGTGGTTGCTGCCCCGATCTTTTGCGATATCTGAAACGAAAATTGGCCGTTGGTAAGATCCAACCATCAGATTCACTGGCCCCCCTCTCTAGATGCCATCATTATCAATACAAGTCCCCCTAATGGATGGATGACTTACTGGTTCGGTGCCAATGGGCGGTTACGGCACCGCGGAACCTAGGCCACGGTCCGTTCATCGAGACCCATCGTCTGGAGCTCAATGACATCCACCTCATGAAAAGGAAAAACATATCGCCGAAGGTTGTACAACTCCCTCATTGCGTTCTGGCTAGTGATGAGGAATGTAGTGCCGGCTCGCATGTCGTTTATGCTCTCGAAGTCGGCCCAGTCTCGAAGATGGGGGTCGTCGTGGCGTGCGGGCCTGATGCTTACAACCAGCTGGACGTTGGGTCCGAGAAACGCATAGACTCTCCAGGTGCCTGGGATGCGGTTTTGGTTTTCGGGATGCCACGGTGCCGAAGGGGGAATGGAGGGATTCATTGGTGATGGCCTTTTTGTATGATGATTTAAAGAGAGATTGATGATGATATTGATGGGAGAAGAGAGACTAAGGTAAGGTAGGAGAAAAATTGGTCATTTGACTAAGAATAACTAAGGTAAGTTGCCTAGGACCCAAGTACGACCTTCCACTCGGATGATATCGTGAAAGAAGGAGACAACCGGTTCCGGGCGCATCTGTGGTTATTATTAGCGGAAGATATTTCTGCAAGTGAGAAAAGATTGGACTTACCTTACCTATTCGATCACTGCGTCGTGATTCATCCTCGGAGCATGCGATAGTCTCCGTGTTTGTTACAAGGGCTTCCCAACGATAGCGAGGCCCCCTATTGCAAGTATTCTCGCCCTCCATCAAGTTCCAAAATCCTTAAAATATGCTTTTAACTCATGTCCCGAGAGTGCCGTGTTTCGTCAATCGTAGGTCTGGTGCTGTGACGACTGCCGTAGGGCGTGTGAAGGCGAAGCTGCATCGACAGACACTCTGCGAATGGTCAGCATTGAGCAGCAAGTTGACGCGCAATTACTAACATTCTCTCGAGAAACAGGGGCGCTAATCCCTACGATGCGTCCAAAATTCCTTTCGCGCTCATTTGAGCGCAATAGAGCGCCTCTTGAAAGGTGATGCCAGAGTTTGGGGTCATTCAGACCAGCCATTTTGAACCCTCAGGACCCAGAACATCACGAAGGCCAGGCAGAAGCGGAAAAGCTGAAATATATCCCGCCGCAAATTTAGTCAAGCCCGATGCTGCAGGATGTCCCTGTCCCTGGTTGGTGAAGGCAATGATACTTAAAGGTTCAACCAGCGCCAAAAGATCAATTTGGTGGAAGTCGACGAATCCATGGGGAATGGTCGACACGTACATCCAGATCTCGGGATACTCTTCTCCCGAGTTTCCAAGGATCCAATCGTAGAGATCGTACAGGCTGTCATAGCAACTGACCCGGGCGGCCCAGTGGTTGAAGGGGCCAGGTAATCGGGCGCAGATGTCGGTTTGAGGGCCATCTTTGCGAGGGTTTCGGATGAGGAGTTTGGGCTCGCTTGAGATTTCGACGGCTTGAAGAATGCGTAGGAGGTTGTAGGATGCTACAGGGGGACGCCAGTAAGAGGCGCCTGCATCATCCTGGCTCGTGTCGCGTTGGGGATTGTCATGTCGAGTGGCTTCACTTTGAAGAGGCGCATCATTGCAGGGAGTATGACTCTGAACTCTGGGGCGCTTTGGAGTGGCGTGTTCTGCATTTTCAGAAGCTTGGGGGCGCTTCTTCTCGCCTTTGCCGTCGAGGCGAGTCTTGCTGACACGATCCTGATCACGGTGCATGTTGTCCATGGTAGTGAGGTCGGCGGTGTTGAGGTTGAAGATTCGTATGCAGGCGCTATAATGAGAAGAGATTGAAGAAAGAAGAAAAATAGAGGAGTGGGAAAGGAGAAAGCTTTAGGCGGCTGTTTGGCAGTGCGAAGGCGGAGAGTGAATCACGTTTAGCAACCATACTGAGGTATTGAGGGGGGAGGAGTGTGCTTTAACGAACCTCAATGGCGTTTGATACGTTCCTCATTATTACTTTCCACTACAGTATGTGTGAACCCTCTGATGTCCCTTCGCAGGTGATGTCTTGACAAATTGTTCCAACTCCCAATGCTTACAGTACCATGATAGGAAGAGAAAACAAGTCGAACAAACTTCAGCCGATATCGCGATATACGTGACAACCTCATGTCTCATCCGCTAATGCAATCTCAGTTCCATGCCATTACCTTCACCATGCAATAACCTCAGCATCACTCACGAACACACAAAACCTCAATCCCAACAGCCCTCCCAAAAGCAACCAGGCCCTCCTCACTAGTCGGCTCACCAAACACCAGCTCCCCCTCCCCACGCTCAATCCTCTCTTCCACGTTCCCACAAGACTTGGCCATGATAATCGACCACGCAGTCTCACCCCCCGACGGCCCCCTCCGAAAGCACGACAGCGTCATCCCTGGCGTAATCGAAGGCGTACGATCTGTATCGCTTCCATCTGGGCTAGCAGCCAGTCTCGCAAGCCATATGTTTCGCGGGCCGGGAACACGCCAGCAGATGTTAACCTGCGGCCCTGAAGTGTCGCAGTTGACGACGTAGAAGCCGTTTGAGGCGATGATGCATGCGCGGGAGACTTGGGTTAGGTTGCGGCTTGAGAGGATGGGGGCTGAGCCGTCGTAGATCGCTGGAGGGATTTGGCTGCGTTGAGGTTGGTTATCTTGGGGGTTTTGCTGGCGTTGCTGCTCTTCTTCGCGCCATCGATTAAGCGCTCTTTCGGAGAGGTCGTTGACGCGAACGAGACTGACACAATCGTCAAAGATAACTAAACCGCTTCGCGGCAACTCATCTACGATATTAACTACAGTTTCTTCAGTGCGCGGTTCATCTTCTGTTTCGGGTGTATCATCCTCTGAATGTCGGGGACGGCCTCTCATTGTCGGAGTGTCCGGTTGATCAGCGTCGTGCTGATGTTCGTGAAGATGGTGATGTCTTGCCATTTTGGAGCAGCTTGGATTGGATTATTGCAGTGTTGTAGCGTGAGAAGAATGAATGACGAAAGATATGGCCTGTTGGTGGTACTTGAGCTGGCTTGATCAGCTGCCATTTGCACTGACACGAGGGTGAGGCTGTCACTTTACACTTGTGAATCATTACACGGGACGCACAGTTTCACACAGCGACTTGATGATTAAGATCGTTTCTCGTGCATTCTGTTACTTTTCCATACCTTTGTTCATGCCATCCCTCAGCCATCGCTCTCACTCCAATTCAGATCCTTTTATTCACCGTACGCGCATAACCTCGCACGACCTCGAATCCTACAAGTCTACCCAGAGCAGACATACTCTCATCATCTGAACCTGTACAGACGACACGACCCTCTCCACGCTCGAATTCATCGTTATTGCGATCACTAGAACTGCACAAGATCATGGAGATCGTGCGTTCTGCATCCATAGGTGACATTATGAAGGTTGTGATGGTATAGCCCGGCTGTCGCTCGGCTTCTAGCCGAGACTTGATGCTCTGGAGAGGTTCATCAGTAGGATCGCCGATTCTCCCGAGCCATATGTTTCGTGGGCCGGGAACTCGATAGCAGATGTTGACTTGTCGACCTAATGGGTCGCAGTTGAAGACACGAAAGCCTTTGTCAGTGTCGATGACGAGAGCCTTGTCGATGATCGTTATGTGGTCGCTCTGTTGAGGTTGAGTAGCACTGTTGCTGGCTTCCCCGTGAGAAATGGATTGATCGGGGAGGGCGCTCGTTCTGGCTTTCTTTCTTGGGGGACCTTCTTGGTGATCTTCGTTGTTGGATTGAGGGTTTGCCCAGCGAGCTTGTGCTTTGGCGGATTGAGCGTCGAGATTGAAGAGGCTGAAGTAGTCATCAAATACTGCGAGGCCAACTCTGCTCGGGTCGTCGATCTTTGTGAGAGGCTCATCCTGCTGAACTGGGCTGGGAGAGCGACCCTCGGAGTTTTGCTGGTCTTCGGCATCACCCCTTTCACTGCGCTCCTCCTCGTTCTCCTCTTCATTCCCCTCCTCCTCATCCTCATCCTCAGCTGATGGCTCGTCGTTGTCGTGACCGGCCGCCTCTTGGTTCAGAGGCTCATTGTTTTGCGGGGCATTCGGAGGCAGACCAGGCGGGAAAGGGTAGGTGTAATGATAGTGATAGTGATGATGATGATAGTGGTACACATTATGGTGTTCCATCTTGATGCACCGACTTGACGCAGTCGGGATCAGCTATCGCCGCGCTCTTGAGTGTTACCGCGTCGCGATCGTGGGATGAACGGAGTCTCGAGAAGTGAATGAAGCGCGAGGCCGGCTTTTGTTGTTGATGTGAGCGATGCCTTGCCGGCGGGCATTTGCACTGCTACCATTTCGCGACTGTGAATCACTGCCCGCAAATGACACACTGTCAGACCGTGGCGCCTCCATTGAGAAGCCTTCTAATGCAATTACCATACAAGCGAGCGGTAATAAATAAGGAGAGTGATTAAAAAAAAAAAAAAAAAAGTAAAGCATTATCCTAAAAAAACGCATTATCATCAATTGCTGGAGGTATTGAGCTGATGGTCGCATTCTCAGTGAGCATCAACGCGACGGGCAGCGCTGACGACTACAACCACCATCGCGATCAGCAATGCAGTAAAAAAAAGATCAAAGCAAAATCCTTCACGCTTGTGAATTTGATAAGTCGTGATACTCAGTTTTATGAAGTCGACATTGATCATCGCAAGTGGCGATTTTCCCCAGCTTCAATCCCCTCACACAAAAACGTGCATCAAAACTCCTCCCCCAGACCCCAACCCAAACCTCCGCATCCCATCGTCTCGTCAACTTAACCTTGTGCCAGAAAAACAATGGCCCGGAGCTGGAGAAGTCCCTGCTTCTCGGTGTAAAGCTCGGCGAAAAAGAGACTCCATTGTGGGTGAGATAAAAAGGGTCCACGAGGTTGAGAGTGAGTGACACTTTTAATACTGGGTCGCGTGTCACAGGTTTAGTATGTTAGTCAATTAAAGGCCATCAACGAACGCAAGAAAACATCAGACCTTGATATAATGTCTTAGAAACAGCAGTAAGAAAGGCATCCAAATTTATCCTCAATTTACCCAAGTCTTTTTGTCATTTAGGATCAAGGTCGGTCCTGAGCCTCAGCACCAAAACAAGGATATCCATCTCACCAACATCGTCATCTTGGCAATCATGGTAAACCCTCATTATGCCCGCGTAAACGCTCGGCTAACTCCCGTTCTTGCGCCGCTATCCGCCTGCCAAGGCATCTTTTCTCCGTCAGAAGGATCGCCAAGACAAGAGCGGTTCCGAGTCTCCAATTGGCACGCGAAGAAGCAAGACAAGGACAAGTTGGTGTTGTTGGTGAGATGGAGATTAGTTGCAGCTTAAAAGCTGACGAATCTCACAATGAAACAAAAGCGCATTACCAAAACAAGCAATCCGAGAGTCAACAGTAAGGAATTAAAAAGTTTAATTTGCGCAAAAGGATCGGCATATACGACGGTCTTGAGTAAGGGAGGGTGGATGATCAGTGCTGTACCAATATTGAGATAGGAGATAATCCGATGTCGGGTCAATGGATAGTAATACCCGTCTCTGAATCAGTAACTTGACTTGTAATCATGCAATTGTTCATATCCTGTGTGGTTTATTCAACCAAGTTTGGTGGTGATGCCAATGTTCTAGCATCGCCAAGTTTACAAGTTCAGGTTGATCTCCCGCGGCCAAGAAAACGTGCTTTTAACGACGTGCATTTCCTGTCCCTATTTTCTATCCAATTTTGATGCGATTGTAAGTGAGATCAACGGTTTGACAAGCAGAACTGGACCCTTTGATCATCTTCCCCAGACCCAATTCTACCGTTGAATGTCATTGCGTGAGGTCCACTGCAAAACACCACTGACACCTGTAACATCCACTGTAGCGAACCTCGCATTGTTTTCGCTTGCAAGAGAAAACTCTGAACTTTATTCCTGTCTCCACGTCAATTAAATAACTACTCTTCTTCCAAGGCAGAGTAATCACGAATTTGTCACCAACAACTTCAGAACCACAAATTCTACATCTCCTCCACGTAAACTGGAACCTCAATCACGCATTGAGCTCTTTGTCCGCTCCTCATAAGGACATGATCTTCAGTTCCCACCCCCGACCTTTGAGGCCCGATGTTTTCGTGTAATCCCCAGGTTCCTGTTTTTTCCCGCCATTTTTTAGACGAGACTTGGGGAAGACCCTTTGATCGTCCATAACTTCGCCCACATAAACCATCAATTGTACACCAAAAAACACATTCACTGTGATAATTGTTTATCGTATAACTTCACGTGTAGAGCCTCGGCTTCATCATGCTTAATCACTAGCACCATCGTGGACATATCCCCTGAACCAATGACGTCTCTGCCGCTCTAGATGATCGCCATGACAAGGGTTCTAGGGACCAAATAGAACGTTTCATCCGCTAACCCTTCCCTTCCAGCACTAGGACAGAAAAACATGCCGTTTTTTCAGGCGCCTTTGCCGCACTTGCACTTGACGTCACGGTTTTGTCTGTTTTCAGTAACACCGAGGTTTGCCTTGGCAGATCCGAAGGAATCGGAAGACGGCATCTACAGTGTGTGTGCCCTGTAAGGCAGGGCCTGAGACTCACAGTGGTTAGAGTCAGTTTTTAGTGCGGGTTTCAGTGGTTGATTTAGTGGTAGTTACAGTGGACGCCTTGTGAACGACTCAGGCGTGGAGATCTCCAATATTCCTTCGGTCCACCCACTGTTACACTCCATGTCTTGAAGGGACTTTTTCGTTCTTTGACCAACTTTTCGACCTTCTTTCAAGGATGATCGTCACTTCCAACCCGTGGAGATAGTGGACCGTACGTGGAGAAGTAGTAATACGCTCACTTCAGAATTTTCGCATCCCAGACTCCCTCTTCTCTCCCACTTACACTCTCACTCCAACATATAAACCCTCCCCTCCCCCCCAATGCCTCCCTCACCAAGCTCCCCCATCCTCCCAGCTCTAGACGAGCTCCCCCCTCAAACATAGCAGGTCTATAGCCCCCCCTCCGTCACAATGCCTCCCTCCTTCGCAGGCCTGACGGGCAAGAAATTGTCCCTGGCCATTTCTACCGTCGCAACGACAGGTTTCCTCCTCTTTGGATATGACCAAGGTGTGATGTCTGGTATTATCGACGCAGACCCTTTCCATGATTACTTCCCTGAGACAAAGGATAGTACCATGCAGGGTTTCGTAACAGCCATTTACGAGATTGGGTGCTTGCTCGGCGCCATGTTCATCCTCTGGATTGGTGATCTGCTCGGTCGTCGAAGGGCGATGATTCTCGGTGGTTGGATCATGATCGTCGGTGTTATCATCCAAATAACTGCTATGAAGGGCCACAAGGCTCTTGCGCAACTCATCATCGGACGAACAATCACTGGTGTCGGAAACGGCATCAACACCTCCACCATCCCAACATACCAAGCTGAGTGTTCCACCACCACCAACAGAGGTCTCCTCATCTGTATCGAGGGTGGTATCATCGCCTTTGGTACCCTCATCGCATACTGGATCGACTACGGCTGCTCCTACGGTCCCCAGGACCTCACATGGCGCTTCCCCATTGCCTTCCAGTGCATCTTCGGTCTTATCCTCTGCGTCTCAATGGTCTGGCTGCCAGAATCTCCCCGCTGGCTTCTCACCCACGACCGACACGAGGAAGCCGAGCGTGTAATCGCCGCCATTCGCGGCTTCGAAGTCGACAGCGACGAGACCCGTGCTGAACGCGACCGTGTCGTCGACTCCATTCGTGCCTCTGGTTTCGCTGCCCAGAAGAGCACACCCGTCAAGGCTCTCTTCACCGGTGGAAAGACACAGCACTTCCGCCGTATGCTTCTCGGTTCGGGATCGCAGTTCATGCAGCAGGTTGGTGGCTGCAACGCTGTTATCTACTACTTCCCTATTCTGTGCACCGACATCTTTGGCGATAAGAACTTTGCTCTTCTGCTCGGTGGCATCAACATGATTGTCTACGCCATTTTCGCAACGTCATCATGGTTCCTTATCGAGCGTGTTGGTCGTCGCAAGTTGCTCCTCATCGGTACTGCTGGTCAGATGCTTTCCATGTTCTTGACAATGGGTTTCCTCATCCCTGGTGGTTCTGACCCTGGTAACAATGCGCCTCAGATCTCAAAGGGTGCTATTGCTGGTCTCTTCACTTATATTGCTTCGTTCGGCGCTACATGGCTGCCTCTTCCCTGGTTGTATCCCGCTGAGATTAACCCCCTCAAGACCCGTGGCAAGGCCAACGCTACATCTACCTGCACCAACTGGCTGTTCAACTTTGTCATTGTCATGATCGTCCCCATCATGATCTCCAACATCCACTGGGGAACCTATCTCTTCTTCGGCTGCGCCAACGCCACATTCTTCCCCATCCTTTACTGGTTCTACCCCGAGGTAAGCACTCTGACTCTGTCTCTGCAATCACAACTAACATATTTCAGACTGCCAACCGATCTCTCGAGGAAATCGACATCATCTTCGCCAAGGGTTTCGTCGAGAACATGTCCTACGTGCAAGCCGCCAAGGAGCTTCCCTTCCTTTCCCACGAGGAAGTCGAGCGCGAGGCTATCCGACTTGGTCTCGTTGATGAGTCAAGCCGCGGTGGAGTTTTGGAGAAGCCAAATGAGGAGAGCGGCACAGTCCGCGACGACTCTGGCTTCAACTCTGAGAAGTCTTAGATTCGCTCATGAGTATTGTTTCATATAGAAACGTTTTGTGTTTGGAACACATTTTGGATACCCTTTTTTTTACTTTAGAGTCATAAAGACTTAGAGCTATTTGGCATTATAGAGTTATAGATCAATAGACCACTATAACGGACACCAACCTTTAACCTGTAACCCATCACCTTGACTTACACCGTGATCTCCGCATCAATTCTCCAAATGACAACGTGTGGCGAAGACTCTTTCCCCGACATTTCCCCCTTGGAGATTAGATTACTCTTACCTAAACCCCGTGGAGACCAATATGACGATCCCTTCCTTTCAGCCACCCATGCAATTAAAATTGGAGAATCCTTTACGCGCCTGGAGGAGTCCTCCGCGTTTACCCCGAGAACCACTTGTTTTTGTGGAGTTGGGTTCAGTCAGTTATTTCCTTTGACTTTGAAGCAGTGGGAGTTGAGGTGATATGGTTGGCTGGTGTTCATCGGCGGATGTCCTGTTTTGGAAAGCCGAAGACTGAATCATTGCACTGCATTCAGTGTGAACATGTGTTTAGAGAGGAATCATATCGTGGACTTTTGTTATCAGGACCCATAATTGGTGTATCTTGCATTTCTCACCTGCCCCGTGGGGATATGGTTGCGGGATTGTTGTTGAAACGCGGAGATAAGCATACCTCAGTGTTGGAAGCGAGGGTATGAGAGATTATGACATCAGTGAGGTTTGGAGGGAAAGCTATGGATAGTACTGGAAATATACGATGACGAGATTATTGTATAATCGCCTTTTCACGACTGAAGCAATATTAAATCATTGGTATTGAGGCTTAAGATATAGATATTTCTGCCTACTCTAAGCGAAAATCGGCAGAGTCGAGTTGGTTCAATGAATAAGATACCAACACGAGAACATTAGTCTAGAGTGCTAATCCTGTGCGCCTTGGTCTCTATCTTTCACATTCTACACAAAACCTGACCAACGCCATGTTCTAATATGCATAAGTCCTAAGAGAATATTGACGCAAGGGTTAAGGAGAAATCTCGAAGGTTAAAACAAAGGAGAAGCTTATACCGGTAATTCTATCGACTGGGTTAAAAAGATTGAAGATGAATATGCAGAAAGCAAGAGGCTATATGTAGGAGGCTTTGTACTGTCCGGGCTGAGCTCTGTTGTTGGTGTAAGTGATATGGTGAGGTGAGCGGGTCAACTTCTAAGGAGACCTATGTGTATCTGGCACAAGAGAGTCAGCCATGTTGATATAGAGTATCTTCAGCAAAGGAGCTTCTGACCCTGGGCTATGCTATCTCGACTAACTAGTTTAATAGTCCTAAGATTGAGATACTCTAAGGCTTAAAGTTTGTTACTAGTGTAAATATACTATATGTTCTTAAAAAGGCCATATGTTACGGAACCAGCTTTGCTGAGGAACCTCGTAGATCATCCACCCAGTGACAGGCTTTATCCCCGTTTTCTTCTCATTTACCTCCTCGTTATGTCCTCCATTCTCAAAAGAATCCAGAGCAGGGACATAACCTTCGGGGCCTGGAACAACTTGCATGCCAACAGATCCAGCTTTCATCTTGCAATTATAAAAAGTACCACCCAAGTGTTGATTAGCTGTGTTTACCCTCAATTTGTATTCCTTATACTGCACTGCGTTGCCTTACAACCTGATCTAATCTATTACTAACCTGCTAAGCCAGCTTTAATCTGCTAATATTTACAGTTTTTCTCTTAACACTAAAACCTTTATTTCCTAATTTACCTTTTCCCCCCTCCTTCCCCTCTCACTTCCTCTCCTTTATGCTATAATAGCTTTTAATTCTTATAATATAATATTTACACTATTAATTCAACTAATATAACTATGCATTTTAACTCTATAAACTACTCCTAGTATAGGCTATTGCTGCCGCTTAATGCGATTCTAGTAATAAAGGCCTATTACTCTATTAATAGGTCCTAATCCTGCTCTAGGCAATTAGCTAGGTCTTTTAAGGCCTTCATTTAGCTTATAATATATATAATAATAGATGCATTTAGGGGTATATTATAGAGCCTTACTTTATAATTAAAGATTATAAGATTAACTTGCTATATTAGCAGTAATTTATTAATATATAGTAAGTCTTTACTTATAATATTTTAATGCTAAAGGAAGGCATATAAATTAGAGATATTACTAATATTAAGATTATTAATATTAGTTAGAGAACTGGGTATATAGCTATTAGCTGCTATACCTGGTTAGTTATAGCTAGGTTAGCTATTATTAATGTCAATTGCGTAGCAGTACATCTTATAATAGATTTTAGGGTTCTTAGCCTATTTTAAGATAGTCTATTTAGGTTAAAGCCTTAGTAATAATTGCCTTAACTGGGTAATAATAGAGAAGGCATTTAGCCTTAGTAGGCTAGGGGAAATATCTTTTTATGCTTATAGATTGAGGCTACTTATTTAGTTAAATTATAAGGTTAAAGGCAGTAGCGCTATATAACCTTAAGACTTAATTTTAAGGTTATTATGTTTTTTAGCGTAGTGTATAATGCCTTGTATTGTGATATGCTGAAAATAAGCATTATATTGTGTTATCTTATTATATGAGACCTTATTGGCTATACCTTGCGTATTGCTGCAGAGACATTTTGACTTTTCAATAAAAAGTACCATTATCGTCAACCTCAACTGGAACAGTGACATATCCACAGGGAATGCTTTTCGTATCGACATAGGGATACATCAATCCCCCGAGGGTACAATATTCTCGACTGAGGGGCTGAGCGTTTCCTTCGTCGTCCCAGTAGCAAAACGCCGTGATCCAGCCTGTCATCATGTTAGAACCCGACCCGTGGTTCATATCGGCAATTTGATTCCAGAATGTATGGATTGATGGGTCGGATGGTTGAGTGAACGAGAGAATCATATTTCTAAGAATTGGTCGCAGGAGCTTGGCGAACTGAATCGGTTCCTCACCCATCTCATCCAGTTTATCAAGTCTTTTGAGAATGTCTTCGTAGTCGGTTACTTCTCCGAGCAGTGTCACTGAAGGGATACCACACGTCAAAGTCATTGTGTAAGAGAAGTATTGCTGCAGTGCGCCCATTAGAAGCACAGAACCAACAATACGATCACTATCAGTAGTCGTTGAGAATGACGGAAGAACCCACTCCCTCAAGGAAGGATCCTTGATGTTCTTTGCGATCTCGATTGTCATCTGCTGAGCCAGATTCCCAAAATCGGCGGTATGCAGACTCGCGGAGCTGATAACCTTAAGCTTTTTCTGGCCACCATGGCTCACGAAGTAATTCCGCATCTTTTTGGAGTTGGCGTTGATGTAGACGCTGAGTTGAGTGATCACAGCAAACCAGATACCCTCGGGGCGAATGGTGAGATGATGGTGGGTGCTGTATGCGTGGAACGATGACCAGACAAGACCATTCCTCGAGAGCATGACGTGATTTTCTTCAAGAGATCCGTTGAATGAAAAAGAACTTTGGATGATCTTTTGGCGTCTGTCTGCTTCTTGGGAACTAGCTCCCGGTAGGAGCTGTGAAGTGTTTTCAACTTTGGGGTAAGGATATTCCCAAGAATCGGCTTTACTATGGGGAATGGCGACTGTGACAGGCATCTTGGTTTTATTGTGATATTTTCTGTGGAAAATAAGTGTTTGGGTTATGACGCAGAAAATATTTTGTCGTGTGGGCTGCCAGTATCGCTCTTTATAGGTGAAATGGTATGTGATGTGGTTGAGGGGTTTGAGAGAGGCTCCAGCCCGCTGGTGATAACTGCCTATCTAGCCACGGAAATCGCCGAATCACAGTGATTCGATATGTGATACTTGTCATTGGTTCATGAGAGAGCTGTACGTAATGGGGCGTGCGAGTACTTCAGGCAACCGCCTTGGCTGCGGCACAGCACTCATATCAATATGGTTTGCCTAGTTACCCAGCTGATGCAATTCATCAGTCCATTGATTCGAATACTCTTCTCCTCCAAGATAGAAAGGCCTGACCTGGGGATAGGAACACCTTGAGATCCTGGCTGTAGCGTGGGATGATACCTCGACAAGGGGTTAGGCCTGTAAGCCGCGACTGACCAAGTTCTGACGACTCGCCAGAAACGAGGTTGCTTCTATGTTCTATTATATTCCTTCATTTTAAAATTAGTTTTCTTATCGCGGAGACCAGGCCTCCAGATCGCAATGCGAAACGTCAGCAGATTCGTACTTCGATACCGACGTCGACGTTAGGCCTTTGGCTACAGAGTCAGATGTAGTATTTGACCTGATATCTAGACCCTAGTCTGTTATGGACCATACAGCTCGTGTTCTACATTCCCTTCTTGAGGAAGAACCCAGCAAGCGTCGCAATATGTTCCAGCTGCTCAAGCGAAACACCCTCACTCCTCGACAACTTCTCCGCAACACCACTAAACGTATGCCAGACCTCTATATACTTATTATTCGTGTTCTGATTAGTCCCAATCCAATTCAACGCATATGCCATCTGCGCACGACTCCGAATCTTCTTCAAATCCTCCTCATCGATGGAAATATGGCTGTAGTTAATAGCAACCTTTGGCTCCAACTTTCTATACTCTCGGGTGTACAGAGCTCCTAATCTCACGCACTCGATCACAAGAGCTGCTAGACCTGCTGCCAGGCCGTTGGCAACAGAACTACCAGAGTGAGCGTCGAACTTTTGTAATTGGGTTTTCGTTTCGGTGCTGTCGATTACGACTTCGTGACCGGGGAAGATGAAGTCTACTGTTTGGGAATCGCCGACTGTGTCGACTATGTTGCCGGTTGCTTTTGCGGCGCCGATTCTGAAGCAGTGATGGCTGCTTGCATGGGGATAGCTGACGTCTGCGGATTGTCCTTGGTCGCTGGCTGCGCAGAATATGAGACAGCCGTGTTTGCCGATGGCGTTGAAGATTGCTGTGTCGAATTGGCTTCTCAGTGGTTCTTCTGGGGGTTTGATGGTCCATGACATGCAGATGATCTGGGATCCTCTCTTGGCGGCGTAGTTGATAGCCTAGTTTGTTAAACCTTGAACCGATGTTATTGGGGAATTCTCACCTTTACGGCACTGTCAGGCTTGATCTGAAGTTTTTTGGAATTCCCTGACCAAAACGTCTGTAGCTTGATGACATGTATGATAGCACTAGGACAGATCTTATGAATGAGCCTCGCCATTAACGTCCCATGACCAGAAGGTGAACTCCAGTATGGTGGAACGCGGGGTGTCGACCCTCCATTATGGTGATCAAAGCTCTGGCCTAGAAACGTGCGATCTCTAGTGTCATTGAGATCAGGGTGCATGATATCAACGCCATCATCGATCAAGGCCACTTCTACTGGCGGTAGAGAGGGATTGTTGGCCCTGAGAGCTTTTATCTGCTTAAAACTCTTGGTGAAGCTCGCCATACATTCCATCCATTTATGAGGATCGATTGAGCGTTGTAACGGTTGAGGTCTTGCGTCGGGGACTTGGACTTGTGCCATGCGCACGCCACCGCCTGTTTTGGGGGGTATTACTTGGGGTTTGGGTCTTCCTTCTGGCCAGGAGTCGTGTAATCGTTTCTCGAAGGCGTTGAGATTCTCTATTGTTCGCTCACGAGACTCGAGGCCCTAATGAAACATGTTAGTGGTAAGATGAGCTAGGACTCTCGGGAAGACCTACTTCATGCTGGAATAGGTGAATGACTTCTAGAGTAGGAATCGAAGCTAGACCCTCTTTCTCGGACCATGCTCGGAGGGTTGAGTTGCTACCACTCCATTGGAGATGAACCTCACGTAGATGAGTCCCAATCTTGCGAAGGGTGAGGGCATCGAGATCCAGACGTCTCCAGTCGAGTATCTCGACACCCTACAAGCCATCAGTAAATGCCAATCATCAGCATGTCCCTAACTTACAAGATCCTTTAAACACTCCTCGATCGCCTCATCACTGTGCGAGGGCTTGTCCATATCCTCGACAACAACCTGCTGTGTTATTCGTAATAGAACCTCAGATCGTTTAGCGGGTATCTCACCTTGATGATTCGAGTGACGGATTTCCCTCTCAGCCAGTCAAAAAAGAATGTCATATCCTGAATGTGTCAGTGACCACGTATTTTAAAAAGTCAGAATCTCTCACCTTTCTTCCTTGATGTCTCATATCCGGCTGTTCTCTACCCCCCTTGAGCCGAACCCTTGGAAACCCAACGTACTGCAGTGCCGTGTCGAACTGCAAATGGCCGAAATACTTCTTAAAATCATCTTGACTGACTGTATTTGGCGGCCCAAAGTCAAACCAGAACTCTTTATCGGGATCATCTGGTAGTCTCAGACTATCCGCTGCCTTCTCTGGACTCAGTTTCCGCAAAGTCTCGAGTTTTAGCAGATTACTGATTGTCCTCGCTGCATCTTCCATCTCCTTCTCCTTCGACCCGGGCTTTTGCACTGTGTCTGATCGAGTTGCTGTCCCTGTCTTCACTCGAGTTATCGGCGTCAAGGATGGAGATTGTACTGGAGTTGAAGCGCCTTGTGGAGTTGCGGCAATGGAACCTCTTCGCTTCACGCCTGGCGGAGGACCCATGCTTGTCTTTTCCGAGCCCGACTTTTCTGTCCTCGTCACAATCCTCTTTGCGTCCTTCTTTGGATCTACGCCTCTTTCATTTTTGTACTCTACCCTCTTTGGGGCTGCCGTGGGCTCTTGGACGGCTAGATCCTGAGCACGTCTTCGTCGGTTCTCGAGGAACTTCTTCCGGGTGTGATGATGGTATTGGTAGACTGATAAAGTGCGATTGAAGTCATCTGGATCTTGAATCTGTTGGTCTAAGAGGCCGGGACATGTGCGTAAGATCTCCTTGACCACCTCGACTTGACTGTTACAACCGCACTCATACTCGACTGCACGGTGAAGAGCGGTGCGGCGCTTAGTGTCCCGTACAAAGAACATGTTTCTAGGCACAAAGCCGCAGACTTTACCGAAGAACTCTGCTCTCTTGACTCCATTGTCAAAGATACAAGTCGCAGCGGCGTGCAAGCAAGTAGTCTCGCTGTTTTCATCCCAGTTCTCATATCTCTTCTGCAACAGGGCATTATACTCTTGACACGTCGCATCCTTAATCTTCAAGCACACTGACCAACCGAACAGCGAGTTATTCGCCAGCAGCGCACTAGTCAGTGGGATGCGCTTGTTGTTATCCGGCGACCAGAGTAAATGCGCAGGGAGTTTGCGAATGGCTCGCCACATGAGCCACTGGAGGTTGACGGGCGGTTTGTGAATCCTGTGGTCGTAGTCTGCAAGACAGTGTAGAAAGTTCTTCCCTTCCTCGGTCGTGTTGTGCCAGTCGCTGAACCTGTCGTTGACGAATTTGAGCTGTTGGCTTGCTTTGTCGCTTGATTCAGAGGTTTGGAGGTTGTTGGATAGTATCCGTGCCTCTTCGACATGGCGCTCAAATTTGGCTTTGACGGGATCTTCGTCTAAGAGGGTTACGGACGCAGCTGGGAACTCATCTTCATCCAGGTAAACTTCGTCATCATCTTCTTCATGCTCTTGGGAGAACCCATTGGTAGCGTCTTCGTTGTCATTCATTGTTACTGTGAACACTCACAAAAGGGTACGCAATTGGAGGATGGGAATGAGTGAGAAGTTGATTACTTGCATGAGTTAGAGCGGGTTTGTCAACTGAACAGGCCTGAAAGCAGGGATTATCAGCCTCCTCTTGGAGGCATCCACCCAGTTTCTGATTATTGGCTCTCGAACCGCCCAACCCTCTACATGGTCAGCATGTGCCACTCGCTGCGGGGCGATATGACCTTGGTGCTAGGTACCCTGGTAGGTGTCCTCCAGATCGAAGACCCTTGTAAGTTAAGAGGAGGGCTTCCTTGGAGGATAAAGGGTTGAATCGTCATACTGAACCAGACCAGCAACTATATCTTCACAGTACATATCAGAAGCTTGACAGCGATGACAGCCTCAGAGGATTATGATCAGGCAGATGAGCCGCTCTTGGTCCTCGAAACACCCTTAGAGCATCAGGTCATCGGTGAAGATGACACTGTACGAACTGAAAATGCCTCGATAAGCGATTGGGAGAGACGCAACATCATTGAGCGCACGAGTGGCAGCATCCATACTCGGGTTGAGCTGCTTTCCGTCAGTCACGGATCATACAACGAAGGAGGAGATAAAGCCACGCTCATGGTTTTCCGCTTCCGCTTTGACCCTCAGAAGAGCTCACGAAGAGTCATCCGAGCCAGAGTCCAAATCGAGTTCTTTCCCACAAACGATTCGTATCTCGAGGTAGATGCCATCGCGCCCGAAGAACGCTGGACAGTGGTACCTACTACCGACACTGAGACGACCACCCGCAGCGGCCAGTTGAACATCGGTGCTTCAGGCGTACCATTCCTCGAGGCCGGCGCTACAGCAAGTCTCGAAAGGTCATACAGCAGGGATATCAACGGTGCAACCACGATTACAGGCAGCATCAACCTCGGCACCGGAACGAACTCGGGCGAGTCTACAGTAGCAGTGTGGAATCTGCAGGAGAACGAGCGCCGTAAGACGGGCGTGCCGGATTCAGTAACGACTGCGATTCTTGTGCGACGAGCTGGAGATGAGCGCTTTAATGCTGAGGTTACGCTGCAAGCTGACGTTGACTGGGTCACTGGGTGGGAACGCAGGCTTTCCAAGATTCCATTGGATGATCCGATTCTTTTCAATCCTAGAGAGACAGGGGGGCCTAGTAAGAAGGGGAGGGCTTACGGGGCCAAAGACTTGGCGAGTGTTGATTTGAACGGATTGTGTAAAGTGAGGATGGCTGTTGAGGCTCCGTTTGCTGTTAAATAAGACTGGGGAATAGATATTTGATGATAGATTCAATTAGTCTGTGGAAACAATTATTCTATCAAACCATTCATGCTACGTAGACAATCCCGAGTCGGCCCGTGCCAGCTAAAGACTTAGGGCAGGAATATGCATGTAAGATACAGGGGTCATGGGGATATCTGCACCTTGCAAGCTAGTCACACTGATTATCTGCAGCGCCGCCTGACAGTATGACCGCGCCTAGTGTGCTTCCCCCTCTTTGGAAGGATAATCTCTTGTTCACCCTTTGTGAGGCTCTCTCAGTAGGCTTTGAGTGCTCATAGGACCAGCGGAACTCGATTTGTAGTTTTGGCGAGTAGCCTTATCTTAACCAGCAGAGTTGAGGCTCTGTTTCTGTTGTGACCATGGTCGAGATAGTGGTTCCCGAGACGGAGAAACCTGTCTTGGAGATCCGGACAGCAGTGGATGAGAGACATGACGAGCAGTCTCAGAAGTGTAAGTCACTTAAAGAAGTCTCATCATGAGTATTATATTATACTGACAGCTTCGCAAAGTTGGGTTGAGTGTGATCCAAGACGGTGAACAGGAACCGAGCCCTGACGACGCTTCAAATCACGAGACTCCAGTTGTTCCTTTCGAGTGAGTACTGCAAAATAAGTTCCTGAATAGTACTGAATATATGACTTTCTAGTGTCGTTCTTATTCATGGAATCTATGGGTCAAGCCCAGATTCGTGGACGACAGGATCCGACTCAATATGGATCAACAAAGCCCTTGCTGGCGCATCAGAGAACAAAGGACGAGTAATGTCCTACGGCTATCATGCAGATATTGAGACTGGGAGATACTTCACGCCATGCGGTGTGTATCAAGAGGCAGAAGAACTATTGGAAGCTCTTCGAAAGCTTTGGACGTCCGAGATCACGGTTTGTCACCTCGGTTCACTTTCCTGACGCCACTGACCAATGTCTCGGCAGGGGGCTAAACGGCCGATACATTTCTTTGCTCATGATGTTGGAGGGACTATCGTGAAGGCGGTAAGATCACTTTTGGAGCGGCTGGCTGGAACTGGCGCTAATGGATGTAGGCACTAGCGATAGCTTCTGATGACCAAGACAAGTACGCTGATATCTTGTATTGCACACGTGCTATGGTGAGAAAATTGGGTTGACTGTACTCTCTGAGTTGCGCTGACTGAGGCATCGTAGTATTTCTTCGGCTATCCACACAGATATTCCTCGATTGGTCTCTTGGAAGAGGCTGTGCTGCGTTTGATGGCTCAGCAACAGCAGAAATGGTCCGGCCATATGGTCGGGTACGCCAAAAGTCTCACAGAGACGATCATCAAAGTGAATGACGCGTTTCTTGGGACTCAGATGCTTACTCAGGCCAACTTCATTAACGTGGTTTCTAATCTCCATTTGGACCCAGCACAACAGGTTCGTGTATAAGATCTTGGCAATATGGCAAGATTCGTGGGACTGCTGGTTGCTAATTACACTGAAAAAGGTCTTTCCTCTCAGTATGTCCACTATGGCCACTCCGTTTGAGCGAGTGGTGAAAATGGAGAAATCGAACTGTGATTTGATCCTGGCCGGAGAAGACAGGTTCCATCCGGTGAATGATATAGCGGACGCAGACTGGCTTAGTAGGTTATTCATTGATCAGAGGATAATCACTAATATCACTGCCAGTGGGAGGCTTCACGGATGAGCAGCACATCGCTCTTCGTACGATCATCAACCAAGCGTCGCCAGTACAACCATATCGGAGAATCGACGAAGAGTGGAAAAACTCGGATCTCTTAGAACTTCCAAGACGAAAAGAAACGCTCATAATACACATGAGATGCTCTTCTGGTGCCGAGGCAGCATCTGAGAACGCCAGCTTCTTTCTGGACAACAACAGAAGCGGCACGTTCCATCCATTACTTTATATGAAGTTCTATGCTCACGACACTCGCTTCAACAACTGCGACGCCATGATGCGGACATTCCTCGCCCGTATCTTGTGCAACAGACTTCAGACCGAGAGTGTCGCGTCAAGGTCGATGGATGATCTTATTCGTTCCGGAGCCTTACACCGAACCAATCTGTCTGAGGAGCTGGAGACTCTGCGGTCTGCAAAGGGTAAGCAAAAGTTAAACCGAAGTGCTCACAGAGCTGATTTCTCTACAGATATGAAGTCGGCTATTTACGTGCTGGGGTGCTTTGATGAGTGCGATGAGTCTTCGATCTGGTTCCTCTCTGCTATGCACAAACTTCTACTCAGGAAAGAGCAGCGTATCAAGATATTGGTGGTGACCACAAAAGGAACTCACGGAGACTGCCTCATCGCCTCTGCTTTATCCGAGTTTCCTTCAGAATATGTCAGAAACATCGATTACCATCCCGAGGAACATAGGCCATTTCCTGTTAATACAGAGGCATCGAGACTCACGAATGAACTCGGGGAGTGTGTTGGAACATGCGTACACCGAAATGTTCATCGCATAATCTCTAGCTGTGCAGATGATCATGATCTATGTGAGCTGGTCCTTGGATGGCTCAGAACAGGCAGTTCAGAGCAAATCGCGCGTACTGAGAGGCTACTTGAGAAGCCCTTCACCCCAACTATCGCGTTTGCAGCAATACTAGAAGATGTTGAGGAGTCGTACCGGCCATGGGCCAAGATACTACTTTCTTGGCTGCTCGCCTGCTACAGACCACTGCGATACGACGAGCTCCGCCAGGTCTCTAATATTGTTTGGCTTCAACTAGAAGGAGGCAAAACACTTGTGTCCGCCCCGACAGATATTCTGCGTAGCTTCCAGGGGCTGCTCACTTCTGTCAACGGCGAGATCCAATTCAAGCATCCTGATACCCGTGCGTGGCTTGATAGTTGTCACACAGCTGACGACGAAGATATATGGTATGATATAATTGAGACAGGCCGCCACGAGAAGGTACTGCAAACCTGCATAGACTATATCCAACATGCAGCCAGGAGTTCACAAGGCTCGGTCCTGTCCCTTCCTTATGCTATTGAGTTCTGGCATAAACACTGGCAGCGAGTCAAGACATCTGAAAAACATGTGCAGGACTTATTTTGCAATGAGTCAGTGTTTCAGTTTTGGGCAAACTCACTTTTTACTTTGCCCAACGTGCAGTTCAAGCCTACTCCAAGCCATTTACAGCCCCTTGCTGTCGCAGCTCACTTGGGCCTGACCAAGGTTGTAGAGGGGCTGTTGGGAAGAAACCAAGACCAGACCGAGTTACGCGGCCAGGCTCTAGTTGAAGCTTGCAGGATAGGTCATGTTGCTACCATCAAGCTTTTGTTGCGTTCATATACAGATGGCCTGGACTTTGACGATGAGCATCTACACGAAGCTGCGAGAGTTGCCAGCCACTCGAGTAACGATGAAGCACTAGAAGAACTCATCAGCGCAATACCTGAGCCTCCTAAACCGAATCCAGTGGTAGAGGAGTCTGAAATGAGCCTCGACTTCACAGAGAGTCAAGAAAAGACTGCTTCGCAGGGCGATTCCTCGGAAAGGTCGACAAAACACGACCTTGAGGATAAAGCTCTTGACCCTCAAAAGCGTGTATCCAGCCCACTTGATTGGCTTGTCATGCCCATGTACAGAGCCACCAGGTCAGGAATGAATGGCGCTGTCACTAGACTCCTCCAGCTGGGAATATCTCCTAACCCCCCGAAGGGCATAACCCCCTATGGCAATAGCTACATGCACGCAGCAGCCGTAAATAACCATGTAGCCAGCGCAAAGCTACTTATTGACGCAGGAGCTAGTCCAACAACAGCAGACGACCAAGGATATACACCGCTGCAAAAGGCTATCTGGTGGGCTTCTGGCGAGACAGTCGAGTTCCTACTTTCGAACGGCGCTTCTATTAACGATCTAGACCAGGATAACTGCACAACCTTGGGGGCTTCTGCTATGTGGGGTTCCTTTGGAGCTGTGGAGGCTATACTCTCGCGCAAGGATGAGGCTGGGCGTATGGCGCATGATTCCGACTGGCACCCAGTGATTCAAGCAGTTGAATATGAGAATAAGAAGTGTCTGGAGCTTCTCCTCGGCCAAGGCTTCAGTCCTAACATCGTCAGCTTGAAGGGCGAAACGGCGCTGAGACTAGCTATCCAGAACAAAAGGCTTGATTTCTGCAAGATGTTATTGGAGAGCAATGCTGATCCAAATTTGACTCCTGATAAGGCTAATACGCCCCTTATCCAGGCAATTTCTGTGGGAGACTTAGATATAGTCAAGCTGCTAATCGAGAATAAGGCCACAGTAGACAAGCGCGAGGCGCCACCCGATGATGGATGGTCACGCACACCGAGTAGGTATATGATATGTATAACGAAATGCAGTACTGACTTGTTATAGTGCAAGTGGCCGTCGACTGGAACCGTCCTGAGATTGTCCAGTACCTCCTTGAAAAGGGCGCAGATCCTGATGCACAAGACTCGGATGGAATTCCCGCGATAGGCGCTGCAGTCAGCGGCGGACATATAAACATGGTGCAGTGGCTAGTAGATGCAAAGGCAGACGTGAACGTTATCTACCACGAAAGCAAACTGACGTTGTTACATGAAGCGTGTCCCCATCCTGAGATATTTCGTCTCCTTCTCGAGCACGGCGCAGACATCAACAAGGCCAACGCAGACTCACGAACAGCACTGAACTTTGCAATCGTGACGAATAACCCCGCCACTGTTGAGGTTCTGCTTGAGGCCAAGACCAAGCCTGATATCAATACGGACACGATCTACATGGATTTACGCATGGTAATAGCTAGTGGATACATTGACATCGTTGAGAAGATGCTCGAAGCCAGTGTTGACGTTGACAACGTTAATGAGAAGGGTGAATCACTACTGGCGTATGCTATCAGGTATAATGCGCCTAGTGGTATGATCCGCAAGATTCTCGAGTACAATCCTGATTTGGAAATGAGAGACAAGAAGGAGAGCACGGCACTTCACTGTATCACCAGATTAACGACCCTCGAGACGGTCCGACTTGTCGTCAACGCGGGCGGAAGACTTGATGTGTTGAACGCTGATAAAGACACGCCTCTGATTGTGGCTATTGGGGCTCAGATGGATGATGTGTTCTTCTATATGCTGAAAAAGGAGCCTTCACTGCTGACGCAGAACTTCATAACGTCTCAGCAAAGAGCCACACCACTTCATGAGGCGTGTAGGTTTGGGTCACTTGCTATGGTCCGATCACTGATAGACCATGGCATGGATGTCAATTTACCCTGTGAAGGAGTTTATGGAACAACCTTGATCTCAGCGACACTCCGAAGCGATCTACTATCATCTCCCCTAGCCAGCGACATAATCGCTCTTCTCCTTGTCAACGGAGCCAGCCCAAGTACTGAAGGTGGCTTATTCCAATATCCTCTCATCTCAGCATGTCTATCATGCCCAGCAGATACCGTCAAACTCCTTCTAAACTCAGACACCTCGCCCAAAGATTATGATTCTCTGAATCGAAAGGCAGTCCATATGGCGTGCTATAATTCTCTCGCGGTTCTCAATCTTCTAGAAGCTCCTGACTCCGATTTTAAATATACGGATATGGTTGGTAGAGTACCTCTGCACTATGCTGTTATGACAGGGGATGTTGAGCTGGTGGAGGTGGTGCTCAAGCGCTCTGAGAGGGTTAGAATTAGTATTGATGTGAAGGATGATGATGGGTGGACACCGCTGCTCTGGGCAGCCCGTGCTGCACGGATATGGAACCGACAGATTGAAAGCGGATGTTCAAGCAGTGATATGATATTGTTCCTCTTGAAGCATGGAGCTGACCCTACTATTAAAGGGCATGGAGTTGACAGAGACTGGACCGTCTGTGAAGTGGCATACTATCACCACGCTGACTTGTAAGCACCCCCTACTATCCCCCCTGATAAACGTTAACCCTTTCTAGCGTCGAAGATCTAATAGATCAACCAAGTAACGAGAAGATCAGGTCTAGAAAACGAGGCAGTGCTCCCGGGTCTCGAGACAACAAGAACGCGTACTGTGACAACTGTCTGATCGAGTCCCATGGTATTTTCTTCGACTGTTCGCTATGCTATGACTTTAGTCTCTGTTTTAAATGCTATAGAAACGCTGACAAGACACATCCTGAACATTCATCGTTTGTTCGATGTGGGAGTGAGTGGGTTGAGGATGAAGTCGCGAAGGATGAGGATGTTCAGGAGATTAGTTTGGATGGTGGCGTTGGTGAGCAGGATGTATTGTTGGATCTGGAAGAAATACCGTACGAGGATTTTGACAGCGAGGTTTCAGAGTAGATTAGTTCGAGATATCGCATTTGCCAACTACGCCCCGATTCAACTCGACAATAGTGTCTAGAATATGTCTCTTCGGCCTGGTATATTTGTGAATCTTGGTAGGTGGTGCATGTGCTGTTATCGTGAGCATACTGAATCAAACTCAAATATATTCGTCTATCGTTTATATGCTAGAAGACCTCCCCGTATCAGAAATCTCCTTCTGCAACCACTCTCTCCACCCAGCATCTTTAAGAATATATCTAACTCTCGCCTCAAGCCACTCCGTGTTTCCCCAGAATCCCCATGATGCTTGGAAGCGACACCAATCGACAAGAGCGCACTCCCAATGCCGAACAAGAGTATCCCAATCATAATCCAAAGGTTCCTTATCAGAAGGTCGACGACTCAACAGGGTTTCGTGGTAGAGATACAATAGAGCCTTTTCACCACGGTCCATGTCCATTTCTTCTGGGAGAGATGGGCAATCCGTTAGCATATCGAGAGGGACAGAGCATGTAAACAACTTTGCTAAATCGCAAACTCCAAGCCCAAGACCGACGTATTGAAAGTCGAAGAAGCAGACATCATCTCCTAACTCGGTAGTAAAGAGATTCTCAGACTTGACATCGCCATGAATCAACGTCTCGAAGGGTCGACCAGTTGGTGTGAGAAAATCAGCTACCACTTCAGCAGTGGACTTCTCCGATCCTTTGAAAGGCGCGCAAAAGGCATCTGACCACTCTGAGTATGTATCACCAGCAAGTGACTTGTACTCTGTGCGTCGAGTCGCGAGATAAGTGTATCCTCCGTTCAACCATAATTTGCTTCCTCCAGCTTGACCCGCATCTCGTCGTTTGTACTCATCCAGAGGAGGGAGGAGATATTCATCCAAATTTGCGGGTAGGAATTTCCATGAGTTGCTGTGAAATCTGGCGAGCCATTCTAGAGCAGGCTGGGCTTGTCGCGGGTTCAGAACAGATCGCTTTCCTCCTTCCACTGGGAACTTGACTCTCAAATCAGTGAGAATCGTAGCAGTGAGACCTCGTAATTCTCCATCGTCATTCTTAGACTTCAAGCTCGACGTCAGACAGTGAGCCATTGCGACATCATCATCCAACTGAGGAGCAACATTTTCGTAGAAATACTGCTCAACATCATAACTCAGTATCTTGCGCAGATGACCTTCGTCAGTGGGACCACCCGGCGGGGATATAAGCTTCAGAATCAAGAAGAACGTATTGTTTGACTCGGCTGCATGCAGGTACTTGCGCAATCTACCGGCTGTTTCGGCATCCTTTGGTTTTGCGGTGAGGGCGCAGATATAACCGTATCCTGCCCACAGGGATTGAATCTCCTGGAATGATGTGATTTTCAAGCCTTGAGGCTCTAAAAGAACCTCGGCGACACGTCGGGAGCTTGTGTCTGCCATTTTGGGTTTGACGTGAGGTTATCACGAAGTTAGAACTGACCAGTCACGCTACGTCATTGAAGCTGAGCTCATCGGCTCGGATTATCATCTCGGAGCGGGGCATTTGAACCTGGAGGCCTCGGTTCGAGCAACGCTACGTGAAGTTGCAGTCGAGGCGAATCCTCTGCAAAAGGGTCGCAATTGTAGAAATACCTGCTTAATCGAGCGATATAAACGAAGAGGAAGTGACATAGCCTCGTTGATCCATGTTTTGATACAGAGGATGCCTAGCGAAATGATAGGGCTGAATAGCGACGTCCTGCCAAGATCCCGCAAAGGCATGGCGGTGAACATCGGGGAATACCTAATTGATTGACGTAGGCTATGCACAACAATTGAGCAGCTATTCATCAGGCTCCTATATCTCTCCCTCTGAGTGGACAGTAGACAGCCACGTCGACAAACTTGGTCAGACTAGCCGGCCATTCCAGAGACGGGCTACCTCAATTCCAGATCAATTCCCCCTTTGATACCACGCCTCTTTTGAAATACCATAACGGGATGGTAGTGGCTGCGGAAAAACAAGCATAAACTGCCACCAAACAAGCTTGCTAGACGAGATGATTCACTCGCTTACCCCTGTCCCCCAGGGCTGAGCTGCAAGCAAGGGTTGCCAGTGGCGTTGCAGGGGAATGTCACTGATTATTGGACGACGTGGTTCCTAAAGGATTGTGAGGTTGAATTGGGTTAGAGATAAATACTCATCTCATTTCCTGACTTCTGCAGACTTGAATTTTCTCAATCAAACAAATAACCTTCATTATGCGGTCTTCGATTACTATCGGCCTTCTCGCTGTCGCGCCGTATTTGGCTGATGCGGCAAAGAGTACTACCAAATACTCAACTGAAACTGTCTTTTTACCCCAAAGAAAGACTGGGAGTGCAACAAATATTTATGCCTCCCTTATTACGGAAACTGGCTCAAAGACAGAATATCTCCTTGCGTGTCAGACAAACTTCGGTACTTCATACTCCTGCGATGGAGACTTTCACGGCATTACCGTGACTTACGAAGAGTCGAGCATGAATCTTGCTGTCAGCTCAACGACATACGACTGCTCTCTGGGCTCTGGCTCAGCTGTCTGCGCGACCATTACCGCTACTCAGACTGAATCCGTGCAGTCACGGACCATTCCTTCGTCGGAGAGTGAACGCTGGATGACGCCTATCACTTTTGTCGATCTTAAGAAGAGAAAGACTACGAGTACCAAATCAACGGCTTCTAAAGCAACTGAGACAGCGAGTAACAAGCTTTGTAAGAGGAAGACTCCCTATGGAAGTTCGGACTCTGGAGACAGTGGAAGCAGCGGAAGTAGTGGTGATGACAGCAATGGTTCTAGCAGCGGTTCGAAGAGCGGTTCTGGTTCTGCTGCTGATGATGATGACGATAGCAGTTCATCCGCAAGCCCTACCAAGAAGAAGAACAATGACGACGATGGATGCTCAGCTGGATCAATTACCTCTTGGAGTTGGGGAGTTATGGCGGTTGGACTTGGTAGTTTCCTTGGTATTAATTTAATGTAAAAAGTGTTAATAAGCTTCTTTTATATATAGTTATTATATTTTAAAATTAATTAAAAATATATAAAGTTATATTTTTATGTAATATAAAGTTTAAAGTAACTTTTAAATAAAAATAATAGCCACGCACTCCCAGTTGAGGTTGTTTTACAATAGCAATCATTGGTTCGAGCGGCAATTTTTAGCGTCGGCTAAATCTTGTTCAAACAAGTGTTGGAATGAGCTAAAGTCGGGGGATCTGCATTGTTTTGACTGAGTTTAAACATGTAGCATTCAGCATGACCTCACCTCGTGCACTTTTACCAAAGGCCAAGCTCACGGCCCCAAGCCAAGGGTTCGTATAACCTTGGAGTAAGTAATGTAATAGGCTCGGCTATAGTTTTTCCTGAAAGTCTCCCGAGCGTATAGAACCGTTCCAATGACGGGCTCGTTAGAATGCACAGTTCGCTATACCTCCATCTGTGCTGCAAGGTTGAGATTACCTTGAGGCCAAGCTTATCCTTTTACAGACATTGAAGGCCAGGACAATGTCCATTTGATTCGATTGATGACGAGGAATATTTGAAACAGCGATGGTTTAACAACTATAAATACGCCTGGCTACATACCTAAGTTCGAGGCCCGCACGCCTCTTCCCTGGCAGACAGACACAATGGCCTTCCTCTTTCATAACCTTCTCCTCTTGGTGATGGTAATTTGCCTGCCTGGCAACGTCATTCTTCTGGCAAACTCGCAACCTACCTCAATTACATACGAAAATCCTCTCATCAAGCAGCGTGCCGATCCTCATCTGGTTTCAAGTCGCGAACCACTATACCCAGAAAATGAAGCGTGTGCAGATCTTTGAGCATTCTGTTGAAGTACTTCACCGCTACCATCTGGTCGTACATATCGCGTTGCTTCGAATCGTGCCAGGGGGTCATTTCGACCCAGTCTTTGACAATACCGTAGAGTAACCCAGGCGGAAATCCGTTCATTTTCGGGGCACCTGAAGCAGCGAGTTTTCTTTTAATTTGTTTTGCCGTGAGAGAAACCCATCCGTAGACTTTAACAGCGATGGACTCGGCTTTCTGCTCCTTCAGCCTACCAAAAGCTCGACACTCGTTCTCAAACGGTGAGAAATACCAGTCGAATCCATCACAGCAACTCCATGATCCTTTGTGGCCGTAAATATCTCTGGTGTTGATATCATTTGGAGGGTTGATAAACTGCAAGGTATTAGGATGATTTACTAGAGGGTTGATAGGGACGTACGAATTTTATGGCGTAGAGATGGCGACCGATGCGTGCCTTTACAATGATGCCGTGGGCGGAGTCGACGTCAAGGGCTTTGAGGAATTTGACATTGACGTCCATTAGATTGATGTCGTAGGGGGGCAGTTTTGGCCCTACTTCTCGGGGGAGCCAGGGCTTCGGCTTCGGCATGGCTTATGGCATGAAGGTGAGTGGAAGTTGGTAGGTTGGCGGGCTCGACGCTGTCGGAGTGAAGCTATTGAGCATTGCAAGGGGATTTGTAGGGGAATCTTGAGATTAATCTGTGCAGGGCTTTCAACTGTGCTTTATGTGAGTATCAAGGTTTAAAAAAAAGTTTACCATCTCAATGAGCGATATGGAAGATACAAGAATGTTACATCAGTTCTGGCGATGTACCAAGCATTGAATCCAGCTTTCAAGTGCGGCGACATTGACAAGATCTTCTCAAGAAATTTCAGGAGTATTATTCTCGTTCATTACATATTTTATCGGTTCTGATCCCTGTCTCAAGTTGTAGTCCTTGATGTCCGCGTCCATGGTGCCATATGGAATTAAGCTCAAACCATGGAGCCAATTTATGACACCACCAAACACATTCGTACGTTATTACATAAGGTTATCGATCAAAGCTTCAGATGCTAACACATGTCCAGAAATCTCCACGGTCATTCGCCACGCGAAAGCTCTGCATCCCACACAACCTTTCTAGAAGATCTATCTAAAACTTCGATTGGCTATCATTCCCCTCGGGAAACCCAGATTGAAGTAAGCAGTAGCTGTGCCGCTCAGCAGGCACGTGCCATCGCAGTAAATATGAGATAAAGATAAGCAGAGTATCTTACTCAAGCATCATCTGTTAACTTCACCCTACTGACTCATTCACCAACCAAACAAATGAGATGAAATGTCGGAGGCAGTATATTCAACGCCAGAGTGGTATCTCAATGCCCGGGATCAAGATGTGAGCAGCGACATAGGCCGCTTGACGATTCATCATCTCGGATTCAAACAGGCAGCAGAGGGGAAACTCATATTCACGCCGCTTGATTTCTTCACGGAGCCTCGAGATATACTCGATGTCGGGACTGCGGATGGTCTCTGGATGCGCGATGTCCAGTCGTCGATTACTAAGCCAACTCAAGGTGAGCATAACTTTATCGGCACTGATATCAATACTTCTTTCTTCCCAACTCCAACCACGCATGGCATCAGCTATGTAAAGCAGGATATAAAAGAACCTCCACCAGAATCATGGCATGAATCTTTTGACCTCATCAACATGCGAATGATTCTCATCGCCGCTGGTTCCAGCTCATCCCAACGCACCGTGGTGAATCAGCACATAAAACTTCTCAAACCAGGAGGATGGATTCAAATCGGCGACTGCGATCGTATCTGTCCAACACCAGAGACTGAGAACCCAAGGTATCACGATATGTTTGCTTGTATCAGAGCTGTTTGCCAAGCCTCGGGTTTAGATCCTCTTGAAGCGCCGAAGATGAAGTCTTGGTTGGTTGAGGCTGGGCTGGAGGATGTACAGGAGATGACGGCTATGAGGGCGGTTGGGAAGAGGAATACTGATGAGGAGTTGGGAAGGTTGGGTGTTGGAAAGATCGTAAAAATCCGTGCTAATTCTGGTAGGTTTGAGCCCCTCCTTGAAGCCGTTGCCGGATGAGAAGCTGGATGACCTTGTGCAGGATCTGGAGACAGAGCTGAAAGATATAGGAGCTTACTTTCCTATGCGTTTTATCTGGGGCCGAAAACCACTGTAAAGATGCATTCGATATCATGATTATTATCTAGGAGAATTTGCTCTGAAAAATAAATTCTAGTACTTCTGTTCCATCTCTCTTCGATTTCAGGCAATGACATCTGCCTTAGCTAGAAAATAACGACACTCCCAAGAAGAAGCAACACAATACAGGAAAACCACTCCGGTTGGTTACAATACAGAAGTCAGTTTTGGTCCAAAGATAATTCAGTAACTTAACCTGGAGCCCTAAGACATTCGCAGCAAGTCTTTCATATAGGTGAACTGTGCTTCAAATTTTAACTTCCAAGTTGCAAAGTCATATAAAACCTACACAGTTCTATTGGATCTTGGCCGTGGCTTCGTGAGTCATGTCAATTCAATCATGAACTCTTCAACCTTAACCAGGTGATCGGAACCAAACACCGACACGCTAGCGCAAAAGGACCCACATTCATACCGACATTTCAGCACTGTCAGTTAAATTTAGTGCATGATCCTCAGGCACTTTGAAGCCCCCAAAACCTTCTAACGCCAGCCTAACAGTGGGCCACGTGGGGACTCTAACTTATCAGCAAGATTTTTTTTTCCATTCACGATAGCTTCAAGTTTCGGGCTTAGACCTATTTCAAGATAGCGTCCCGCCACCCACTTTAATATTTTTCTCCTTCCTCTTATCTTTTCTTTTCTCACCGGATTTCTCTCCACGATCGTTAACTTTACAGACTGGGTCAAGATGAGCATCCTTGCGCTGCCTTCGAGCAGCTTACCGCCTTTGTTCACGCTCTCTAAACTTGAGGAGGCAGAGGTGTTTAGCGCGCTGCATTACTTGGCGGCTATTTACTGTCCTTTATCGTTTCCGTTCTCGAAGGAGTTGGGGGATGTGAAGCATGCATTTGCGGAGGTGGATTCGGGATATACCTCCGGCAACGAGGATGACGAGGCGGAACTGACGCCTGCGACTATTCGTGCGGATGTTCATGAGAAATCTTTTTCTGAGCGCTGGTTAACGGGTTTTATCTCGCGCGTTGAAAGTCTGGAGATTTTCTCGTCGGAGGAGGCGAGTCAGCGGGCGCTGGACCAGGCGGCGTATATTTTTGAGTCACTGTTTGCCAGTGCCTTGGATGAGGATGACCAGAACTCTCCATTTTTGAGAGAATTTTCATTTGAGTCAAGAGTCCCTGGAGCGGAAAAGAAGCAGATTTCTGTTCAACTGAACGACGGACTCGCGGGAACGAACGATACAGATTTTGAAGACGTTGGACTCCAAAGTTGGGGTGCCTCGATCGTCTTTTCGGATCTTATGTGTACAGACCCCGAACGATTCGGTCTGACAAATCTTGATCCTACCGAGCATACTCGCATTATCGAGCTTGGTGCAGGCACTGGGCTCGTAAGCCTCGTCCTCGGAAAACTCATTCCCGCCCTTGGCATCTCCGACTCCAAGATCATAGCAACAGACTACCACCCAGCCGTTCTCTCAAACCTCGAATCCAACATATCCATCAACTACGCCTCCCCCTCCCCCGTGCAAGCATCACCCCTCGACTGGGCCGATTTTTCCAACACCGCCCCCTTCGACATACCAGCAAGCATGCTCTTCGCCACAGACGTAGTTTACGCTCCTGAGCACGCACGCTGGCTACGTGATTGCGCAACACGACTTCTCTCAGATGATGGTGTTTTCTGGTTGTTGGTTACAATACGACCGAATGGCAAGTTTGCGGGTATTGGGGATACTGTTGAGGCTGCTTTTGCGGAGAGGGAGAGATTACGTGGGAGGGATGGAAGGAGGCTGGATATTTTGGAGAGGCAGAAGCTGGATAAGAGAAGTGGTGTAGGGAGGGGTGATGAGAGTCATTATGAGCTTTTTAGAATTGGTTGGGCATGAAGAAGTAGAGCTACGGATTTGTTTTCAGCGACACTGCATAGAGAAGGTTAGACTTGGGATAGAACTGGATATAAAGCATGATAGATATGGGAATACACTAGACATTTAGACTATGGTCAAGAGACAGGCCGAGAAGACGCAAAACATCAAGATCATAGCTTATGAAACGATATGCCATAAAGCGTGGTAGGGCGGAGGTAAGAATCTATGAGCCTCCCAAGAGCTGATACAGAGAGCTTATAAAAAAGCATAGAAGCCGTTCTTTTTTATTAGTGTATTGGCTTGATATGTCTCGTTGAGACGTCATAAGCTTTAAGTATCTATCAAAATAGCAGCTGGTACGTATAGTATATACATCTCCCCAAAAGCCATCCAGCTTATATCCCCTCAAAAGGAACTTCCTCCGCATACCTCACCTCACTAACGCCCATCCCCCAAAGCCATCCACGATCACACCCCTTGACTCCACGGCAATTACTCCCAAACCATAAAGCTCGACAGTTCTTGCACCCCATATCTAGCTCCCCTTTCCCATGAACCTTGCAATCCGGTTGCACAACCCTCATAAACTCATGGAGGTGATGATCCATCCCCTCCTCCGTCCTAACTCCACAATCACAGAGGAAGCTTTTATCATCTTTTGACAGGCTCGACATAGCCTGCTCCTCGTTGACATAGACGTGAGCATAGATGAGTTTCATACAATCGCGTTCATAGTCGCGGTGAAGGACAGCGTTGTCGAAGGGCTTGCAATTGAGGCAGAATGGATCGCCGCTCTGGTGGACATTTTCTAGTTCTACTCTTCCTGCGGCGCCTATGCCGACTTCGGGATGGCGTTGGAGGAATTCTTCGATGTTTTTTGATGCGCTCTGGGAGGCGTTCTCCTGAGATGCCATTGTATCAGCGTGTAGTTAATATATGGATTTAGATATTGAGAATGCAAGTTGAGTTTTGGTGGTATACGCAAAGTTTTGACTGCTGAATACCGATTTGAGGCTGACGAGCTGAAAAGAAACGCGCTATTAACAACAAGTCAAACCACGGGTACACGTGTCGGGAGATCTATGGTCTAGAACATCCCTACGCAAAGTGTCAAAGCACGATTTCCCTTATTTAGAATAAGAACCGCTAAAGTAAATTAGTAAGTAGTATTATGTACAATAAAAGTAGTCCTTATTTGCAGGAACTAAGATGTTAATTTTATAAGTATCATGTGAAATATCGCGCAATGACACGGGAGATATTCTCCTGGAACTTGTGCCTCGGGACTTGGTAAGGGCGCTAAAAGCAGATATTTATTCCTTCAAAAGACAAGAGCTGTGGTGCATTATTTCATGGTGTCTTCATAGGTGCGATAGATTCTTATTGGAGGTTTTATTGCTCCAAGACATACGGAACGAGATGAGAGGTTCTCGGCAACTGGTTACCACTTGACATAGTATAGAGCTGCTAGCTACCGTCACATTGATGCTATTCCTGCCAAAGCCAGATCCTCATTGTACACTCGCCAAATGTATCTCTCCAGCTTCCTGACAGAATCTCAACCACCTACAGCATCACAACCAAGTACTTCATAACTCATGTCTCCCTTTCTCACTCACATACGTTCGAACCAAGCCTGGATCATTCCCGACACGCCCGAAAGTCCATATCCATCCGTGTCCATAAACACCTCATCCCCACTTCCAAAGACCCTCCAGGCTAAAACCTCCAGCCCCTGCTCCTTCAGATCTCCAAACTGAGGAACCGTATATCCAAAGACCGGAAACTCCGCGAGACTCGGACCAGTGCGGGTGGTAGTCTCCTTGGTAATCTTTCCTCCAAAGCGCCCAGGCATCTTCTCCATTTCCTCGAGGGTGATGACGACGACTTCGATATCACCGTGCTTTCTGAGGCGTGATTGTGTCATGGGGATGAGGGTATAGTTCATTAGGACGGGGTCCAGCTTCATGACGCGGATGTTGATGGATTCGTTGGTGGATGTTGCGGCGGCGCCGATGGCGTAGCGGAGAAAGGAGCGGAGATAGATTGGGTTGGGCTTGCGGTCGGGGGAAGTAATGGTGATGGCGGTAGGGGTGACGGAAGACTCGGGGGCGGTGCGGTCGACTTCGGTCTGAAGAAGATGGTGAGGCATGATGGCGATGTGAGAGTTGTTGTTTACAACTGTTGTGATGATGGTTGAGTTTGTTGTGATGGTAGATGGTGGGTTGGCTGGAGATGAGGCTTTTGAGATAGATGAAAGGATTGAGTTGGGATAAGATTCTAGGAATAGGTTTGGCTTCCTATTAAGGGATATTCTGGAGTGCATAGTAAAGTCAGAGTGTTCACTGTTCTGGTGTTGAGACACTGCGAGAAGAGGTTTCTGCCACTGCCATTGTGTTCGTGTCTGTCTACTATGAACATATATATGTCAACGCGACTGCCCTCACTACCACTGAGAAGAACAGGCAAGGGCCTTGGCAAAAGTTGAATCATCATCAGCTACATACTGACACTGGCATCTCATCTCATTGCTAGCTCCACCTCCTGTCCAGCCCCATCACCAATGTACGTATCACACCATCTCCCAATCCTCTCGAACATATCAAACCAAAACCTCTGCTGTTCAATCCCATGCCCCTCCCCGGGAAACTTGACAAACTCGTACTTCAACCCCCAATGCCTCAATGCCCTTCTAAACCCCTCCGCCTGCGAAAACGGACATCGTTCATCTTTATCACCGTGAAGGATCAGCATGGGCGGTATGACCATCTCCCCTGTTTCTTTAGTATGCTTCACTGCACTTGCGACTTCCCAGAGCGCACTGCCCTGTCTATTCCTAGTGTCGTTGCGTTCAAGTGTCCAGATCGTATCACCACCCGCAAGTTCGATCTCGTACGTTGATCCGAGATCAGCAGTTAGTGCAAGACTTTCGATATCACATACTCCTGCTCCTGCAATAGCTGCGTTAAAGCGCCACCCCAGGCCATGAAGACCATTGCGTACACTGCATAGATACGTCAAGAGACCACCTTGACTCCAACCCCCAACAATCAGCCTCTTTGGATCTGCAAAACCCTTCTTGATAGCGTTGTCAGTGATAGCCACAACATCAGCGTAGTCATACTTCCCCTGTCCTCCCATGCTATACGAAGCGAAATTCTCTCCTCGGCCGCTTGAGCCGCGATATTGAGGGAGGAGAACGCCGTAGCCTTTTGAGAGGATGTATGGCGCCCAGTTGAAACAGGTTGTGTCGAAGGAATCAGTATCGCGAGATGTTGGACCGCCGTGGATGAGGACGAATGTTGGGAGGGGTTCAGTTGGTGTTTTGGCGGATTTTGTTTTGCAGGTTGGGGTAAGGTAGAGACCGTCGAGGTCGACTTCATCGTCGGTTGAGTGACAGGTGAGGACTGTGGATGAACCGAGGGGTTTGTCTGCAAATGGTTTTCCGTGGTTGGAGACTTTGATCTGCCCCTTCCCCTTTTCGATGATGAAGATGTCGTAAGGAGTTCCAACATCTGAAAAACTTGCTGCAAGAGTTGAGGTGCCAGTCTCTGGGTTGATGAAAACATCATATACCCAAAGTTCCTTCTTCTCATCAAAGAGGTCATCGCCTTCAAGCTCACTAATGACATCGACGAACCTGACCTGACGATTCGCAAGGACCTTGCCACCAATGACATGAAGATCACCAGCATCGTCATCAATACCACATGCAACCTTGACGAAATCATGGGTATCGGCCGTGGGATCAGTTTTGTAGACAGCTCTTCCTCCCGAATCTTTATCAGCAGGTACACCGGTGATGAAATAGATCTGACCATCAGGCGCCCAGGTAAGATCATACGGCTCGTTCATGATCTTGCAAAGCTCCGTGACCTCGCCAGTCTCGACATCAACTGTTGAAATGGTCGTGCCAGTCAACATCGCCTCTTCGATATGAGGATTCTCCGTACTCATAAACCTAATCTTCTTCCCATCAGGACTCCAACAAAACTCGCCAACGTGAGTCTCCCCACCGACGAGAACTTTTGTTTCATGAGATTCCACATCGACCAGTCTCAATCTCGCAAAATCACATTTTTCACCCCAGACTTCAGGATCAGGCTCATCCTTCTCACTTTTCTCCTTCTCATCCTCCGATTTCTGATCTGGCGAGACATACGCAATAATCTTGCCATCAGGTGAAAACAAGAAACTCTCAATATCCTCCTCATTCTCAGGATCAGTTATAGGTATCGCATCACCACCATCCATTCTCAACATCCAAATCGCCGAACTTTCACCAACTTTCGCACGATCTGATAGAAACGCAACTCTGTTTCCATCAGGATGCCATTTTGGCGAAGTGTCGTTGAAGAGACCGGATGTAAGTTGCCGAGAAGAGTTTGGTTCAGTGGATGATGCGATCCAGAGTGTTGACAGGGCGTTTTTGCCTTTGCGGTGGCCGCCGATGAGACTGGTGGAGTATAAGATTTGTTGGCCGTTGGGGGAGAATTTGATGACTTTGGGGACTTGGAGATCGCAGAGGGCTTGGGCGAAGGCTTTATCGAAGCCTGGAGTGGTGGATTGGGCCATGATTATTGAGGGGATGTGAATTGTGTGCTGGGAAGCACAGTGAAGGGCTCTGAGGGGTTGTTTCGGGGGATTCTTGAACGCTAAGCTTGGCGAAGCTATGTTCAGATGGAATTGCAGTTGAGAGACTATGAAGTTTGGTCTTGAATAGTCAGTGTTCAGTATGGACTTAATGTTCAATTGAAGCAATCTAGTCACATCACATCATCAGTTTGGATCAATTGGTTTGAATGAGTTCTCAGATGCAGTGAGAGATAGCGTTGACTCACTGATCGACTCACTAAAGTAAGCGTAGATCAATCATTCGATTGGTTGGTGCGTACAGTGGCGGGATATCCACAGAGGCTCGCTGACTGAACAGCGATGAAGAGATCAATTGCAGATGAAGGACTTTGCTGACCATCAGCCCTATAGACACGGCATGTGACTCACTACAGTCGTTTACTTGGATCGAATGCATGGTGTAAGTCTTTTCGCAACGCCTACCCCATTGGGTTGAACCGAGTCATACTGCAGCTTACATGCAGTGAGATGAATACCCAAGGTAGTACTGTACCATGTTCAACCACGATAGCAGGACGGCGATCACCAATACTCTCAATCTCTAGCCGAAAACAAGTAGAACTTTAGTCCAACAGAACAAGAGGTTGGGAGTCCGAGTGGGCGAAGAATTCGTGTCGCAGCAAGTGCACAAGATTGACCGCGGTGCATGTCGATAGCCAATTGGCGACAGAATGTGCTGTTCTTGCAGCCAGCACAGCCTTGTTCTCCAAGAGGCCTCACAGTTGCAATTCACTTAGCTCTATAACCAAGCTGCTAATCGGATCACCCGTCTCGCTTTTTACACCTCGGTAATAAAAAAATGGAAAAAGTCTGGTTCAAGCTCCGTCAAACCGATTATCCCCCCGCTCAGGAGGACGCCATCCTCCGCGGCGACGGCGATGATTCGACTGCCCCTCTCTGTCTAGGCCATTTCATCTCCAACCTCAAGACCCTCGACTTCACCCTCAACCATGGTTCAATCCTGCCCTTTCCCCCACGCATGCGCGTCTTTTGCAATAGCACCCTTAACTTCACATGGGACGATACTAGACTGAGATCTCCGGGCACGAATCTAGCAGCTGGGGCGCCGATACTCGCAGCGACGGGCGTCACAGCCAAGGCGAGTCTGCAATTTGCGTTTATGAAGACTGTGGAGAGCCATGAGGAGTATGATCGACTTGATACGTATATAGTTCAGCCTACGAAGGGATACATCGAGGATTGTCTGGAGCAAGATCAGTTGAAAGCTTATGTCAAGGGAAAGGTCTCATGGTCCATGTTCATGATCACAGGCATCAAAGTCGCCCGTGCGGGGAAGCGCGAAGCACGGGAGGAGACCAACGTGGCAGCAGATATCGGTCCAGAATTGTAAGCCTTCCATGGGAAACCTCACGAAATCAAGCTCTGATCAGTGCTGACGATGTTTAGGGACCTCCCGTTGGTTGCGACAATGCGTGCTACAGCTACCAACCAACGTATCGCCTCACAGCGAGTTTCCGGGGAGTATCCTGGAGACTTCATCTGGGCTATTCGCCTTGCCAAGGTCCATAAAGGCTTTCTGATGAAGGACTGGTCAGTGGATCCGTATACCAAGAGAGCTACGTTTGCAGCCGGGGATGAGAGTGAGCTAAATGTCGAGAGCGTGTTACGGGACGAAGGCTTAGAGGGGTTTACGATTGTCGAGGATGACAAGCTTGACGAAGTTGTTATTTTGGACGGTGGCTCGAGAGTTTAACTTAATTGTTGATGTAAATATTTGCTCTTTTTCAAGGCGAAATCTCCCCTAATTTGCCCTCTCCATAGCTTGTGACAGAACCTCTCTGACACGCTGCCTATCCGCCTCCCGACTGGCTCCATGTCTCAAGGGTAACAACTCCAGCGGTGAGATATATCTGAGATTACCTGCTGGCTTTGAAAGAGTGCTGAATATTGACAGCATTCCAGGCAGCTTGCCTACATCTTGTGCTCTAAAGATCGAAGCTTTATTATCCTTCTGTCGTGAAAAGTCGACGATCCTGGCAGCGAGTCCCGCTGCAACAGCCGTTGCCACTGTCCACAATCAGTATACGCACTCTCTTCAAGGTTCATGGTTCTCACTTGACGTTCCACTCATGCGCTCATTCCTCCTCTGATCAGGATGCTGAAAGCCTTCGCCTATAATAGCAAAGTTCGGTGTATCCGCCCGAGGCTCGGGATTAAAGCTTGAGCTTTGGTTGCCAGTATTGGTAGAGTAAATACACATCGTACTGAGATTATGTCGAGCTGGAAAAGCGACGGTGTTTGTGTTCTGCCAGTTCGATGCTGCTGCTATAACAAGAACACCAGCAGCTTTGGCTCTCGTTACAGCATCATCAAGTTCCTTGGAGTAACTGCGGAAACCAGCTGAGATGCTGATAATATCGACGGAGCGCGGTGGCTCTATGGCCCAGTGAATAGCCTGATTGAACAATCAGTATACCCAGCGACATGAAAGGATTTGGAAACAGACTCTAGCCATTCGAAGAGGCCCCTCGATTTCATCAGCATGGTCCCTCTCAAAGACCCTCGCCATGTATAGCCTAGCCTCCTCATACATTCCCTCAATGATCCCAGCACAGCACGTACCGTGCCATGAGTCATTAGTAGGAACACCAGTAAAGTCTTTATACTCAGCTCGATAGCGACCTCTCTCTCTATCATGCAGACCAGAGTCGATGATGGCAATCTTGACCCGTTCGTAGGAATCCTTTCTGTCGCCTCGCATAGCTCTGATCAAGTCATCCACTTCATCTAGCCAATCTCCAGCTGTACGTTCGTTGTCGCTTCCAGGGTTGTAAGCTATGTTTCAACCTTGCTGGGCGACCGCTTACCTCTTGATGAATGTGGCTCTGAGACTTTGGGACTTGGCACCTCGTCGGGTGAGTTCCCCCCAGCTCATCTGAGAGACGACAGACTTGCCGCTGTTGTCATAATCGCTTATCCATATGTCAAGGTTCTGTAGAGAATTTAAAAGGCCTCTTTGAGAAATCTGTGGCGTTTTATCCTTGACTGTTCACTCTGTCAGTCTCGAGGTACATGTATGAAATGCAATTGGGAAGTACCTACAGTCAATACAAACAGCATCAGCACATCTATCTCGCGACAAAATTGTCCTGTACCTCTGCTCTCCACTTTCTGGGGATGATACTAAAGTAAATCTAAGTTTTGCTCGTATGCCATCTTCGGCGGGTATTGGAAACTCCCTTGGGCTGTTAGCCTGGGCACTCGGATTGTAATCAGCAACAAGCAACCGTGAATCCTCGATTTGCTCGTTTTCTAACGGGCCACGGACGAACAGTTCCCTTAGTCTGTCCTGAGCAGCTTTCAGATACGCAGCGAACAACTCTGCGTCTATCATTGGTGCAAACAGTCAGTTCTCCGAGACTACGTGACATCGGGAGAATGACTGACCTTCACGTAAATCGAAGTAAAAGTCAACATCACGCTCGGGCCTCTGATGTCCTTGAGCAATGACTTGAAGCACTCTTGTATCCTTAAGAGTGACAACAAGCCTGCCAAGCGGGTTGGTTACGTGATATATTCGCGTATGTAAGTGAACTATAGCAAGGCTTGTTAGTAGCACCATTCCGCCTACAGCAGTGAGACTGACCTTGCACTTCCCAGGCGCCTTCGTCTAATCGAGAGCCCTTTGAAAGGATACAGAAGTAGGACTGGGGCAATAAACTCCTCATAACCCCTTGACTTGTGTCCGTCCCCGTGTAGGGAGATTCCAATACGCCAAAGTGCTTTAGCTCGACACGTGATGGCTTTTGAATCAAGGTCGTGTTGTTGGACGAGTGGAGGATAACTTTCACTATTTTGGTGGAAGGAAATCCCCAGTCACTTATACAAGTCAGTTTCCAAGAGAAGTTAAAGGGATCTTACGGTAACAACTTACTTCTGTATCATCTCCACCGTTCTGGGCCTAACTGTCATGCCAAGAAGACGCTTCGGAGATAATCCCTGAAAACGAATGTTCTCAGATACGGTTTCAACCTCTTTATAATCTATGGAAAACTTAGCTCAACAGCTAGTAGGCTTGAGGGAGCGGCTGTACATATTGGCGATACTTCCGATAGTCTCACAATGACCAGTGTTTGTGGTTCCAGCTTCACAGCCATAAGGAACCATTTGCGCCGCCCATCAGGATGTAGTTCCTCTGTTAGAAGGCTCTTCCCTTTTATGACTGGTTGAAAAATCAACTCTTATTATTAGAAACATTTATACATGGGTCACTTACGCTTGTAGGTCAAGTTGTCGGCATGCGGTTCGCCTGCACAGCAGCACCGACACTTGAAGACTTTGGGTTTCTCTATTGTAACATCATGGAGACGAGCCATTGTGCAGATAACTACTTCATCGGTGAATGAATCAGACGCAGCGTTTTTCATTACAGCCCTCTCGCTGACCGTGAAAGTCGCTTGAGAACTGTTGATAGGCGAGGCATGTGGGAAGATTCGGTCCGCAGCATTGAGGATTTCCTGCGCCAGTTCATCAAAGACCTTGTTTGCATCTTCGTTTGTCAATCTTCCCGGGTGTAACGTATTCATGATTGGAAGTCCTGGAATATCAGAGCTTTAACAAGAAGCATACTACATGGTCAAAAAGAAGATAATCAGGCAGGCATCAAGGAAAAGGCCTCGCTAGTGGCAGTGCTCATGCGGCTGAGTCTGACTGTCACGTTAGGCAGCGACACAGCCCATGTTTCAGCACGTCTTCGGGCTGTCCACCCGAGCCTTGTCCTGAGAAACGCATGAAGTCAGTATGGTATTGGCTCTTTCGGTGGAATAGTATTGAACTTCACTTTCTCTTCTTTTCCACTCATTCATGATGCAGTTGTACTCCCTATTTCCTGAGTTTAAAGCAGACACCATGTGTGGTATAGACCTAGAAAGAGGTTTGTTTCTGGCTAAGCATAACGCATTTACCCCCTCCTCACTGAACAGCAACATACCTACATTACCCAGTCTGTGATCGCCCGCATGACCGAGTATGCTCATCCCATATCATGATTGGTAGCAACCCCGCTGGTCAGACCACCCACCCCCTCATTATGCATACAATATGCACGTTTATCACACAATCACGAGGCCCTGGGTTACTGAGATTGAGGAGAATAGATTGAAAGCGAGATAGATATCAACTTTTATGACGAGCCCATATTGTTTGAGTTCAGATGGGACTCATCAGTGAGATGTAGAATATATCTTGAGGGAATTGAGTAATTATGCTTCAACGGCCCAACCTCATGCACCTTTGAGCGATTATCTGCAAGTGTTACACCCGTCTTACTCAGGCATGCACTGCGGCTGCGACATGGGGGTTGAAAATCCTTAGTCACATGCATGGCGGCGATGCTTCATGTACAGAGTAAGCAGTGCAGGTCTATAGATAAAAACGAGTGAACAGACCTCCATCACATTTAAAAAAAAAAAAAAAAAAAACTCCAGTTGACGTTCAAGAACTCGTATTACTGACTCTAAATCGGCGACTCAAGTGCAAAATGGCTAGTCGTCACGTCTTTACCCAACGACTCAAGTCGGGCGTCATATTCTCGGCCCCAGGTAACTTGCTAGCCGTGCCCGAAGGAGGCTGGGGTGATGATACACCCATAACCCGACAGAAAAAGCCCAAGATAAAGCTTCAAAGTCGTGGTCTCGATCACTTTTCTCATTGGGTAGCGAAGGTGACGCCTTACGACGAGCCATACGATAGTATCGACTCCTTCACACCGGGTAAAGATACCCGCGGCTTTGTAGACGAATACAGGCCCTACTCAGTGTCACCATATCCCGAGACCGAAGTAGAAACTGCTGCGGCGAAGATACCCGAGGTGACATTATCTTTGCCGATGCTCAACGTTTCTTTGACGGCGACCGTGGACGGTACAGTCGCTCATACAGAGCTGGTACAGAAATTTCACAATCCTTCTGACATTATCATCGATGCTGCGAAGCACGTATTCCCTCTATACGATGGCGCTGTCATCACATCCTTCGAATGCACAATCGGTGATGAACGTCGCGTCAGAGGCGTCGTCAAACCAAAGGTGCAAGCACGAAAGGAATTTGAAGAAGCAGTCCACGATAAAGTGGCCGCTCCCGCTCTCTTGGAAGAGCATACACCCGAGATCTTTGAGACGTCTCTTGGAAACATTCCCGCCAATACGACGGTGGAGATCAAGATCACATACGTTCAAGAGCTGAAGGTCGTCATGATGGAGTCAGAAGCGACAGAGGGCATAGCTCTCACTATTCCAATGTCTATCGCTCCACGCTACAGTAAAGCACCAATTGAGTGGGAGCCAGCATCAAAGCTACCAGAGGAGAAGCTTGATATATGGATAAAGGTCATGGATAACGGAAGAGTCAATCACGAGGGATGTGATGAGGAGTCAGGTCACCTACTCCAGTTTGAAGGTTCCAAGCCTGTCGAATACTCCAACTTGTCTGAAAAGGATGTAGCACCAAAGACCTATTATGTCTGGCACCATGTATCCGAGCCAGCCGTTCTCAGAAAAGACTTTGTGTTTGTCGTTCAGATGAACGAGGGCCACCATATCAAGTCTCGAGCCATCGCCTGTCCCGCAGATGACAAAGGCCCTGCTGCCATGATCGTAAACATTCGACCCAACGATCTCTTCCGGAATGCCATCATTCCACAGTCATTCACTGGAGAAATTCTGTTTCTTCTTGATCAATCTGGATCTATGGGATGGACAAACGGCTCACCAGACTACGGGAGACGTGGTACAGGAGCACGAAAGATCGATGTCATGCGCGAAGCAATGCTTTTAGCTCTTTCAGGCATACCGTCGACATGCGTTTTCAATGTTATCTCCTGGGGCTCGGCAACGATGGGCTTATGGGAAACCTCGCGGGCTCATACTAAGGAGAACATCAAGGAAGCCAAGACTTACGTGTCTCAAGTGGAGGCTGACATGGGCGGAACGGATCTCCTTCGGGCGTTGGAATCCGTGGTGAAGCGACGAGTGCAGGATAGAGGATCAACGCAGATCATCATTCTCACAGATGGTGAACTGGAGCCGGAAGACTCTATACAGTTCATCTGGAAGAAACGTCAGCTATTCGGAGACAGTATTCGGTTCTTTGCACTAGGAATTGGAGATGAAGTATCTCATCGCCTAGTTGAAAGTATTGCGGAGTGTGGTGGTGGCTACAGTGATGTTGTCCATACTACGCAGACACCGCGTTGGCATGATCGACTGAACCGCCTACTGAAGTCTGCTTTGGAACCGAACAGCTGGAGTTGTGATATCGACCTCGGTAGCGGATTTGAAAGGAAGAGTCTCGTCGATTACAAGCTAGAGCAGCAGACCACCTCGGAGAGTGACAAGACCCCATACATCCAGGGCCCTTTTCCAATCTCATCACTCCATCCATTCAGCTTCGCCTCTATTTCCTTCTTGGTCGACCTCCGACATGGTGGAGAACTCCCCAAGGCTGTTACAATAAGCACAACCACAGCCGGTGCGAAGAAGAAAACCTATGAACTACCCATCGAGCAAGCACCGGGCAATAATGGCACAATTCATCGCTTAGTCGCTAAGTCAGTTCTGCTGGATCTACAAGATGAGATCAAGCGCGGCACAGCCGAGACTCAAATTGCCAAAGCAAATGCTGAGACTATCGGCACCATGTACTCCATCACAAGCAAGTGGACAAGCTTCGTAGCTATCTCCGAAAACCAACCTACCCAGACGGTGGAAGAGCAGAAGATGAACCATTACAAGGCACTCTTTGACGAAATAGACATCGATGAGCTCCTCAACAACGTTATTGATGACAAGAGTTTATCTTCGGGCTCCTCCGGTATCTTTAGCTATAGTGTCCGTCAACACCGCCATGGAATAGATAGCATGGGATCAGCATTAACATCCAACATACCTCTGGATTCAGTAAATCCTTTGACGACGGGCCGGGTCCTTGAGTCTGCGAGTGGCATCCCAATATCGGCTCCTATGCCGAGGTATGCGCCAGCAACGTCATCATCCAGACAGAGTCAGCTTCGGTTCACAGGCAATATTCGACGTCCCCCAGCTATTAAATACGAAGAACATGATGACCTTCCTTCAGAAGAGGATAATGATGAGTCAGGGCATCTACCTCCCGCTCCAATGGCACATTGCGTAACCATTCCAGAGTCGGTAGAGCCACAAGGATCTGATGATGGTGGCTATGCCACTACGAGTCAGAGTCATGGGGTCTCGGACCTTCTGGAAGTGGCACCTGGGCCCAGACCTCGGGAAATCCAAGACTCTAGTGAGTTTCGAGCTCAGGCGGCGAATGTCAGCGATGATGTTCGCCTACCCACAAGGGAGCGCAGTTATGAAGACAATTCTTCAACATTTATTGGCGCGGACTTTCCTCTCTATCCTAATGATTCTGATTGGCGAGTGGCAGAAAGCTTGGAGCGCACGCGGGAGGAAACTACAAATGACAGCCAGTCCGTCTTACCACCACCTATGACAGAATTCGCTCATGCTTACGAAGCTCCCGCTCTTACAGCCAAGCTACCTTTTGAGGAGTCGTATGCTCAAGAAGCTCATACGCCACGGAGGTCTGAGTCTGCGTACCCCGTCCCTAGTGCAGATGAAGTCGGCCATGTTGCATGCTTCGAGCCCTATGCCCCGTATGTACCACCAATACCCTCACGACACTTTCCACGCCCCAAGCGTACCGTTATTGCCACTTCTGAAAGACTCCGTGAAAGGGTCAATCGACGCAAGGAATCTGCCAAAGCAGAAATTCCTGATGAGCCCATGGTCCCACCCAGCGTGAATCGTGGATTCGCCATACCTGCAGGTATCATAGAGCAAGCAGAGCCACATGAATCTGATGAGGACGGTACCGGCAAACCGACAGAAGCATCTGAAGAAACAGAAGTGGTGGAGCGCAAGTTAGAGCTGACGGATACCGAAGACGTTGTCCCTCCGCATATCGTTGCGATTTCAGATACGGCAGATGACCCACTAACTAGTCGCCAATGGCATGCTCTGGCTCATAAACTGCAGCAAATGAGAGAATCTGGCATTTCCATAACAAGCCAGAACCCTCCGGTAACCAGCTGTTTATCAGACGATGAAAACCGCCCAGTCATTGCGCCGCCGCCTAGTGATCCTTCTCTACTCGGCCCGGAACCGCAAAGCGTCACACGAGACCATATACCTAGCGGTCCTAAGTTCCCTACTTACAGAGCTCTGCCTATCCCTGTTCCCCCGCCCAGAACTCCAGGCACATACGGCAGCGGCAATGAGGCTATGAGCGCTACATATATTCCTCGCATCCATAACGCTTTCCCTCAGTTTGATTCGTTAGCAGGAAGCGCAGGATCGCCCCGGGGTTCTTTTGAAGCTAATAAAATTAATCCGCAGGATCTTGGATCTTGCCACTCGGACCACGATCTGTATCACGGGCAAGGGAGCGAGAGCAGTCTTGATTCGCCATCGCCTCCAGCAAAGAACTATGGCCCACTGGACTGGCAGTTCGCGGTGGAGTGTCAAGACGGGCAGGGTCTCTTCGATCTAGATGAGAAAAGGCGATCTCTGCACTTACACTTTTGTCCAGAGACCGTGACGAAGTTCGGTCTTAGGATTTCGGAACTTCTGTCTAGGTCCTCGACCCTGGAAGAAGAGAGGGATGATATATCTGCCAGGATACTTGACACATTGATGATGGTCGAGTGCTACAAAACTCATCGGGCGCAGGAGGAAGATACCTGGGACCTGATGATGGAGAGGGCATGGGATGCAGTGATCTCAGCTCTGGGACTCGCGGATGAGGAAGAAACACTGGAAGAACTGGCGGGTCAATTGAGGGGAGCTATGATGCATGCGCATTATGTTGCAGCAACGGGAGTAAAGGATTCGGAGAAAGATGATAGCCCTACGGAGACAGTGAGATGTCCAGCTTGCGCTGTGGTATGGTTGACAACCAGACGATTCTTTTGTCCATTCGATCACGACTCCGACAACGACGTTGATGAGTTTACGAGCTGGGATGGGCTTTGGAAACATCAGGTAGACCAGGGGCACATCGTTTGTCCTCAGGAGGTTGTGTAGTAGCGGCGAGAAACAGCTATAGGTAGATCTTATTTAGTTCCCATAAGTCACTCACCCGAAACCTTTTTCATCTTTTATGCTGCGTCACTGAGGCTTGCTTGTTGCCCGGCGACATGACAACAAGATCTGCCACTTTGGTAGAGAGTTGGGTACCCTACAGCTGTGTCTTCGGATCCGAGAGCCGGATGATCACGGTTCATGCTACTTATTGTTAAGATTGCATTATTCTCAGATGCTCATGCATCGTTTTTCTAACCTACTGTGAGCTAAATAACATTATGCGCCTCGACAAAGCCACCGTGGCGTCGAGGTAACAAACCATTAGAAATAAACATAGTAGGATTCGGGATACATCATGACGACAGCCGGCAACCAAGAAGATAAAGAAATGACTTCCGAGGATCCCGTAGCTGTCAGATACATAGATAGATAGATGCCGGTTAACCAGTAAATACTACCTATAATAAATGACTACGACAGCAAATCCACGGAATAAAGGCATCCCAACAAAGCGGCATGGAGAGTCTACGCCCGCTCGGGCCGTCCGAATCCCCACTTTTCCAACTGCCGATCCCTTGCGGAGAACTACACAGGAAATGATCTGCATCAAGGTACCAGGGCAAGCTACGTCAATTGCCGTGTCTTTTCTCCGTCGTGTTCTTTACAAGTTGCACCTAATTTTCCACGATCAATGTCTGAGGAAACACCCAGAATCGAGTCTGAGATATAGGCTACAGAGAACGAGTGTTTGATAATACTTGTCGATATCTCAGTGTCGTGCTCTATTGAAGACATCATGGAACCAGACAAGACCAGCACAGATGGCACAGACAACATGAGGGGTTCAACAGGTTCGCAACCTCTCCTCTCAACACCCGACATGGACCGAAGAATCAGGCGCGCTGTAAGTCCCAGGCCCCTCCTCATCAATTCCTCAGCTTACAGAGATGATCAGTTCGACCGTCGCGTCATGCCCGTCGTCTGCTGTCTCTACGTCCTATCGTACCTCGACCGCGGTAACATCGGCAACGCCAAGACCGCCGGTGCACAAGAAGCTCTGAGCCTAAGCTCCGATGACTGGGCGTGGGTTCTCAATTCGTTTTATATCGCGTATATTCTGTTTGAGTGGACGACTATGCTTTGGAAGATATTTCCTGCTCATATTTATGTGTCTATTCTTTGTGTTTGGTGAGTCCTTCCGTTGCTTGTTGGCATTTCTGTCGCTGACGAAGAAGTAGTTGGGGGACGGCTGCGATGTGTTCTGGAGCAGTTCACAGCATGACTCAATTGATAGTCACGCGCATCTTTCTGGGTATTTTCGAAGCTACTTTTGGTGCTGGCGCGCCATTCTTCTTATCGTGTCTGTATAAAAGAAGAGAACTGGGACTCAGAATGTCTATCCTGCTTGGCATGTCCCCTCTTGCAAATACCTTTGCGTCAAGCTTAGCATATGGCATCACCCATATCAAAGGGTCCTTAGCACCATGGCGATTGCTGTTCATCATCGGTAAGATCACACTTGCTCGACATAACAAATACTGACTGAGACCAGAGGGTGCACCCACTATCGCCTTCGCTCCAGTTGTCTACTTCTTCCTCATCGACTCCCCCGCAACCGCCAAATTTCTCACCGAAGAAGAGCGATATTTCGCCGTCCAGCGCGTCCAAGGTCCCGACGGCGCTAAGAAGAACGTCAACTGGAGACAAATCATCGCCGGAATACTCGACTACAAGAATTACGTGCACGCTATCATGCACTTCTGCTGCAACTTTTCTTTCGCGGCTTTATCCAACTTCCTTCCTACCATCGTAAACGCCATGGGATACAGTTCTATTAACGCCCAGGGACTTACAGCGCCGGTTTATTTCACCGCATTTCTGCTGTGTATGGGAGCTGCATTCTTCTCGGATCGGTGGGGGAATCGTGGGTTTGTTGTAGCTGGCTTTGCTGCTATAGCTACCGTGGGTTATGGCCTTCTTGCTGGGATCCAAGATATTCATCGCCCAGGTCCCCGATACGCTGGAGTATGGCTTGCTTCTTGTGGCATCTTCCCAGCGCTCTGCATAAACATTACATGGTTACTTAACAATCAGGGACGGGATTCGAAGAAGGGCGCAGGCCTTGCCATCACATTGATAATTGGACAATGCTCATCTCTCCTCAGCAGCTACATGTTTCCAAAAGAGGACTCGTAAGTTACCTGTGTACTTTGCGCTTAGATTACAACTAATATTGTTAGACCATTCTTTGTTAAGGGTTGCGCAATCGGCTGTGGAATGAGCGGCGCTATTGTGATTCTAGCGTTGTTTATGCATTTCGCCCTGGAGAGAGAGAACAGGCACAACGAGAAGATATATGGGCCTTTGGACAACGACGCCGAGCTTGATGTTTCTGACGAGGATGGGAACACCAAGAATTTCCGGTACTTGACTTGAGTACATAGCGCTACCAATCATATGTCACGGATTCTCGCTTTCAACCTACCCACCATTGGATGTCAGCCATGTGCAGTTGGCCGTGAGAATCAGAGTCCGCTGGAAAGGTAGCATGAATACAAAAGACCTCTTATCGCAGTCGCGTTCTTACAAATCTGCTGATGATTGCGGTCGAGTTTATACATCGGATTAGCCTCACTAGGATATACACATTTCCTGACTATTCACATGATATGGCCGCGGCCCAGGTTATGGTAATGACCCCCAAGGCATCAATTGAGAAATAGGAAAGTCTGGGAAGCGTGACGGGCGCATTCGGGTGCAGAGCCTCATATCATTTGTTTGCAAACCACAGGTAGGCAAGGCAGCCGCATTTTTAGGCTTGCAATTCAGGATTGCTAATGTCTGACGTGTACTACGTACGCATATGCGGCTCACTATTTTGGGGGTGTTGGAAGGTCTTTTGAACCAGGCCAACAAGCAAGTTGGTGGGCACACTTTCCTATCAGGCTGCCGGCTGAAAGGAATGTGAAGGGGCTCGGGTCACCTGCCTAGCCTGCCTACCTGCTTACATTTGTGTAGCCTGAAGCTGCAAGCCACTTTCAGCAATTTCCTCTTGGCATTTCGCCCTCACCACTTCGTTATCAGTTCATTTGACAGTCTCCAAATTTCAAATTTACGTAACGATTGTCATCTCCGACCTGGATTGGTCGTAGATAACACCCAACTGTCGCAGAGAGGGCCTCAAGGACGTCTTCTCGCTTCTGCTTCCCTTTGCTCACGCCTGTCCTGATACTCTAGTCTGACCTTCTCAAATTCCAACTCTTGTTTTTTTATTCTCTCATCCCTGTCTTTATCATTCTCCTGACCTTGTCGATCCAGTAACTTGTCTGCTTCTTCCGGTGCAATCGCCCAGTTGATCATGAGTGCCGCTCCAGTCGTCTGGTTGCTTAGAATCTTTACATTGACATTTTCCCATATGTCTTTCCCTACCGGACCGTTAATCATTTTGGATCTATCAGAGGCGGTGTTGGCGATGATGATCCGTTCCGCTCGGTCGGCGTTGCTTGCTGATGCGTCAGTGCTTTGAGGAAGACTTTTTGTAGATACAACGTGGTCCCACAAGGCAGCGACCTCATCCTTTCCAACGATGACTTGACCGTTATCTACTCGCAGCCATTTAGCAACCTGATACCTAGCGTGACTCTACTGACCTTGAGGTTGTCGATCTTGAATTAGCTTGGCAAGCTGAAGACCCCCTTCTTCGCCAAAAACGTCGACGAGTGCCTTGTTGGTCCGTTCAATGACTCGAGTATCGGCTATGAGTACTCTGGTGTTATCCTTTGAGGCGACTAGCCCAACAGCTGCTAGTTGTATGACCAGGCTCAAGTTAGATTTGGCGTCGTCGAGATCCGTCATATGGTCCGACAATGTTTTCTCGTTGGCCTTTCCGTGACTGAATTGATGCCAAGTTCTTTGTATGGTGCTAGGATTGCTCGCATTATCCTCCATCGTTTTAAGGCACGAGTTAATGGAAGTTATAACGTCTTTCATGCTGTTCAACTGCAAAGTGACTGTGGCAGTCTGTAACTCAGCTTCATCTTGAACGGTGCGGATAATAGCCTGCACTAGCTTCAACTTCTTTGCGTGGCCTTTGAGAACATTTGGAAAATCTTCTGCATCATGATATGCTTTGCGAACGCGTTTGACTAGACGTATGGATTGATCAACAAGACCTGCTACTCCGCTGATCGTACCTATGATGTCCTGTTTCATTGTACTTTAGTCAGCGCGATTGCCAAACCTCATTCACTTTGTCTGAGCTAACATACCATTGATGCGTTGTGCGAGCGAGCTTCAAGGCTGATGTGTATCCTCTTGACGGGATGGAAATGATTTTGAAGGACAAATTGAGACTGAGGAGGACAAGAAGCAACTTAAATACAGGTCTGCCTGGTCAGCTCTCATAAGTCATCAGGCACACATGCATAAGCTTCTCCATCTAGTGTCAAATGTGTGTTGGGTACCAACTACTACCTGTTAATAGAATGGGACTGTTCACTCCCCTACTTCAACCTCCCAAACTCGTACTAGATTGCCACCAAGATTGCCCTGGCACACAACTGAGCGCGCAGCGATTTTACGTATACGCAATGGTAGAAAGTAGAGGTTCTCGGCCACTGCCACTTCAAGCCCGTGGGGCTGAACATAAGTCCATCAGCAGCAACAGTGCAGAAGGAAGCAGTATTATGATTAATGGCGACGGCAGCGGGGCTTTCAACAAAAACATGTTCGTAACCAGAAAGGACAACTCAAACAAGAGTCCGACTTTCCATTCTAACCTGCAACTAGATACAACATAACATACAGAAATGGCCTCACCAAGGACGAAGTGCTTATGGCTGTCCAGAGATTCCTTGTCGGAACACGCTTTACGGGAGACAAAATTGATACGCTTGTGGGTTTGTGATTTCACCGGCGTTTCTTTATGCATCAGTAAACTGACCCATTCTTAAGACTTTTTGGAAGAGGCTGCGATATTTTCGGATGGTGCAACCAAAAATGAGTGCACAGAAGCGAACCCTACTGTTTTTGATATACTTTCTCAAACAACCTTTGTCGATTTCCGGGCCAAATACTTTCCCGACCTTCCCAAGGTCGATACAGACGCTGTTGAAACAACTGAACGGTATGCTGGCCCAAGCATGGCCCCGGTCCTGCGGTCTCTGAGCTTGCGCAGTCGAAATGATATCTGAAAGTGGGCCGGGTCGTCTCATTCTCAGCTACTCTGGATTGATGGTCCTTGGAGTCCGGTCAGATCTGGTGCCTGGACTACAGACTTGTGTCTAGAGATCATGGGGGCGTCCACCGTGGGCCTGGGTCCCGACACGCTTCGTCACACCGCACTATTGTACCATTTGTGCAAGAGTTTCAGCTCTTCAAAAAGAAAGAGTCCTAAGATTGTGGTACAAGACCTTATCTCGCAATTAATCGGAACGCACGCTCAAAGCTATACTCTGGCAGTCTGTCGCCACTATAATCTCTCAATCCACCGGGTTGGGACAGCACTGGAGCCAGGTTCATTTGCGCCCCTTTGGGATCTATTCGGAGATTTCCTCAAGGCGAGCAATATCAAGTCACTGCTTCTGGTTATTGGTGACATCGATTGTCTCAGCGATGGCCTCAAATTGCCGCCCAAGGACACATTACCCATTAACGACTTTATCAACGGGCTAGTGCAGTTAAGCCAGTCAAACAAAATTCTCACAAAGATATTAGTTACTGCAAAGGCGTTTGAGACACTGGATAATTCAATCATGGAACATTTGGATTCCTCATGCATGGTGCATGTGAAACTGCCGGAATCTCCCAACAGACTCCGACCCCCAACGCCTGCACCAACTAGCTTTAGAGCCCCAATTGAAAGAAGAGTCAACCAAGGTATCTCTGACAGTGTCGATGAGACGCCAGAAGAACGAAAACAGAATCGCATCGGCCCGGCCCCCAACGTCACGTTCAATGATCAGGATGAAGGTGAGGACTCCGACGTAGATTTTCCACCTAAGTCTAGACCCGACTTGGAACTACTCCTAGACTCGGAAAGTGGATCAGAGAACGATGAGAAACGTGGCATGGCCTATAATATACCTCACGAGGAAGGAAGCACTGCCCAGGATGGAGTCAGTGTTTTGAATAGCTCTGGAGAAAGGGGTTGGGTGCATCAGGATAGCTCCGACGATGAAGTGTCGTACAGTGACCTCGAGCAAAAGCCTCCAAGAGTAATCCTGACTGCGGGGTCTTGTCAAAAAGGCCAAGATAGGCCTGATCTCATCGATTTACTGTCAGATTCAGACTCAGATGATGATTGAGAGGTACAGATGCATAAGTGTCTTTTAGCTTGCCTGTCTTGTACTAGTGGGAACATTAGTTATGCTGTAGCCATTGGTCAGTCATCATGGTATTGATGTCTAAGTTGTGGGCTAGAAGTGTTGTTTGCAGTTGAGACTTGTGGCTGAGAGCTTATTCCGGCAGAGAGAACCTAGTGGGAACATTAGGATGATAGTCTCAATATGCTAGTTTCACTTTAGAAATGGTGCTTTCAGTCCGATAACAATATTATCACTGACGGCATGAGCCGATTGCGGTGATGTTCCAAGTGTGAGACCAACGTGCCCATGGTCTTCATGAACTGATCTTTCCTAATCTAGCCTTAATAGCATAATGGAGTGCAGCCCAGCTTGGCCGCTCACACCCCAAGAATACAAGTACGGCAATGATGTGATAACATGTACATCGGGTAGTGTGGTTCCGAGACATTTCTGCAGCCGGCGGGGTGGCCACGAGATCTGTGGACCAATAGCCTATGTACTCGTAATCAGCTATTTCGTAAAATATTGCCAATACTCATCTGACTGCATATTGCCTCCCAAAAGCTGAAGTTAATTGGGATTTTTCAGTGTGTTGGCTTGACATGTCTCGTTGACACATCATAAGCTTTGAGTATCAATCAATCTGACTGCATACAGCTTCGAAGGCCTCAAGTTAAGTCTAATGGTTAGCAAAGAGAGATCCCTGCGTTCCACGAATGGATTTATCAGCGAAATCGCCGATTAAACAGGAGGACCTAAAATTAAGCCAGTTCAAAGCAAGCGCTTGCTTCTCCTTATTATCACACATTTCGATAGCCTTCCTCATAGCACCACTGCTTAGAGAATCAAATGACAACTCGCCTTTAGACTAAGCGATCTGTCTCAACGTTTAGGTCCGTCATTTCTGAGTACATTCCCAGACTTTACTTGCTCGAAGCTTGCAATCCTTTCACTTTCTTCCGCGGAGTAACTATCACTCCTAACCGGTGACCAGTTTGTCATTAATTCGGCCTTCGCCGAGAGTGGGTTCAAGATAACAGCAATATAACACTTCCATCGAACTCTGCCAACATGGAGTACCATCCACCCTTTGTATCGGACGAAATTGAAGAACCTATGCCGACTTCCTTTTCGGAGATGGCACTGGATACTAGGAAGACAGTGAGGAATCAGAAGGCCACAGCGAAGGAGAGGAATCAGAAGGCCATAGAGAAGGAGAACCTTCGGTGAGCCAGTTCGACAACCCTGGCTTGTTACTAATTAACAGAACTTTAGGGAAAGCCGTTTATTTATCGAGAGATCAAAGTGAAAGGTCGAAAGTCATACGAGCAAGACTGTTATGAAGACAAGGGTGGTCAACCCTGGAGGCACAAGGACACCAGGTTCAAAGATCTCGATTATCCAATGGTCTCAAGACGCGTCTTTAATCTAGGGGGGACGCATTTGAAGACTGTCATCCGATTCAATTCGCAAATCCTCATGGAAGCTCTCAAGGAGACTCTACCTCCCAAGCGGTGTGTGGGATATGGCGAACTGTTCTCACTGAAGACCAAAATACACAAGCCATATATTCTCTTTTACCAGAACCGACAGGTACTCCAAAATGGGGTTGAAAGATATTCTCACGGCGGATTTCTTGACAAGGCTGTTCTACTACAAATGCTACTTGACTTCCTCAAAGCCGATATGCCCTCAACGTGGGAGAAGATTGATCAGCTAGCTGCAAAGGAGTGTAGCAAAATATCGTTCCAGGAGGTTTGGCTGCTCTAGCAACCGGGGACAACAGTATTCGTGGAGCGATCTGGAATTTGGGAGGCTTTCAAGGTCGAGCATGTAACTGCAGTACAGTTTCCAGCCGTTGGGCCGCTTGAGATTCATGCATATCACCTTGATTTGGACAGCAAGGGAGTAAGCCTTATTCCTGCCAAAAGAATTCTCACTCAACCTCCATTCGCTGGCGAGCGGCTGATCTCCAATCTCAAAGTCATCCCTGAAGCCTATCTTCAAGGGCATAGTGAGATTAGCCAGCAACTCATTCAACGGGGCGAAAGCTTCTGGAACTTTGGTCGTGAGCCAGCATATAGGCAATATGAAGGAGATGCCTGGCCCAAAACTTCATCAGGAGTAAGTCTTCACGCTGGTGGAAAATGGATGTATAATTCAGCATGTTCTCTGCTAATCTCTTGCCACTAGTCCACCATCAAAGTAGTCATCGATTATGTGACTTCGAGCGCATATGATGAAAGAGCGGAGCATCGATACTCTAATGACGAGTCTTGTGACTGCTCCATATGTGTAAAGAACTATGCTGACCTGGCATCATACGGCCAAGCTATCCAAACCGCCTCCAATATTTGTGTTAACGACAGAACGGCAGTGCGATACAACATTCCGGGCCAGCATTGTCAAGATGGCATTAGTATGGACCATATTGCCATCTTCTGTCCTAGCAAAGTCTGGGCCTTTTCTCTGAAGCACAAATCATGGAATCAGGTAGAAGTGTGTGAAATAAGTGACGTTCCGTGGGAGACAAAGCCCTTCGATAAGCTCATACTAGACCAAACTCATAAGTCAATTGTTGAGTCTATGGTAGAGACACGACTGAGCAACACCCTCACAGATCTCATCAAAGAGAAGGGCCGGGGGCTTGTCATTCTAATCCATGGTGCGCCAGGGACTGGGAAGACTCTCACTGCCGGTAAGTTCAGCAATATGATAGTGTCAGTGGATAGCTACTAATACCTCTCCTAGAATGCGTTGCAGAAAAACAACACAAACCTCTTTACATGGTCACGTGTGGTGACTTGGGAACAGACCCCGACGTCCTAGAAGAACGACTGGAAGAGATCTTTCTTCTTGCGGTTAACTGGAAGGCTGTTCTGTTGCTGGATGAAGCCGACGTATTTCTTCAAGAAAGAGACTTACACGATCTTAACCGGAATGCCTTAGTATCTGTCTTCCTAAGACATATAGAGTACTACGATGGCGTGATTTTCCTGACAACTAACAGACCTGGTCAGATTGATGAAGCTTTTCAGTCCCGGATCCATGTCACACTTGGCCTTCCCGAACTCAACTGGACGAGTCAGAAGTTGATATGGAATATTTTTATCAATCGACTGAAGTTCAAGGGAACTACTTACTCTAAGGAAGCAAGGCTCAAACTGCTTGCATTTGTTCAAGATGATCTCGAGGCTATACTCCAGCAGAACAATTACCAGATGAACGGCAGACAGATCAGAAATTGTCTCCGGACTGCGTCGGCTATAGCGAACAAAGACGACCGAGCTGTGGAAAAAGGGGACATTATCGCCGTGATTGATTTAGGTGGGGAATTCAAAGATTACATCAAAAGGCTTCATAGAATGAACGAGGATGAAAGGATAGCAGCACTTGGAGCGCGTGCTCTAAGTAGTTAGCTGATATATCTTTGTAACAGTCCTTTGGACTTTGAAATCTTATCTTATCTATACTGAAATATAAATACTAAATCAAATTCTAGAAATGACTATTTTAATAAGTATATATTATATAGAAAGCTTATAAATCCTAAAGTTAACTTTTGAATTTTATTATAATTACAGCTCTGCATACACAATCGTATATTCTAAATGAATAGTTGTTACAAGCATTTAGCCAATAGCCTTTTGTACGCTTCTGCAGCGCCAAAGGGTGGCGAGGTGGCACTCTTGTCTCTTTTGCCGATAGAGATAAAATACGGACCTTGTACGGGCTGAGAGTGCGAATGATTCTGCGCGAATACCGTGCTTGCTATCAGGTCGTTAGGTTTCCTTTCTGACGGGGCAAATGAGTAAGAGTTATGGGAGATGGTTGCCGGCCGCTGATATGGAGAGAGCTCAAATAGTGATGCACTAGAGCTTTTTAATATTCCTAAGGTGGTAGCGGTTTATTTAGGATTGCGCGGGTGGTGTGGTGCGTGGTTTGGATCATTAGAAGTGTCATAACAATTTAATTACATATAAATTCGATAAGCAAGACATACATTGTGCTCGATAACTAAGGCAGCTACCTGTAATAACGCCCTGGTGCTCCCATGACGCGTTAGTCTCGAAAGGTCCATCCCTAAGCTGATGGCTTTCTCCGATACGCTTGCCTCTACTAAAAACGCAATATCCAAACATCACCGAGTCTCTGGTTATCCTCCCCAAGACCCCCATGTACAACCAGAGCATCCTTTGCATTTTCATCCCGCGCCGCATCAGCGTCAAACCATCCCCTAGCCACAGGTCCATCGTCACCAATCTCCACTCTCTCCCAAATCCTCTCCTCAATATCAAAGGCCCAGACGTCAGACAGCATCTTTCCAGCACCGGCGTGCCCTAAAGCGCTAGGGTCTCTCTCTCCAAACATGGTGATCAAAAATGTCTTGCTCTGCACTGAGATGGCCAGTAGTGTTGCGACACTTCTTGCTTCAGGGCCTTCAACGCCATCTGGCTTGTAAGTAACTGTAGACCATGAACCGTTCTCGATGTCATAGATGTCTAGCGCACCGCCCTGCTCTATCTTGCCGTCGAAGCCGTTCATGCGATATAGCTTCCCGTCGTGAAATGCAATCGAGGAGCCACCACGCGCAGGACCTGGTGCAGAAGGAAGTTCAGCCCACGCCCGCTTGGCCACGTCAAAAACCCAAAGATCGTTGAGCCTGTTCTGCTCAGGGCATCCAGAGTGGAGGTAAAGCTGGTCAACGCCATTTGAGGTGATGCAATGGTAGCTCCGACCATCTGGGAAATGAGCGGAAGGATCGGCGGGCTCGATAGAGTCCCATGTATTTTCGGCTGTGTTGTAGCGCCACATAGCGCCCCTTTCTTCAATGGGCTTCATTTCGAGACCACCGCGGCCGGAGAAGAGGTAGATGATGTTTCCGATGGTGGTGCTTGGGCTGCCGACTCGAGGGGAGGGAGCTTTGGCGGGAGCCGTGAGCGTTTGAGCGCCGTGCTCTGCAAGGGTCAGTAAATATTGAGTAGTGATTGAGTGTAAGAGTACCCTGAGTATTGAGGCTGACTACATCGACTCTGTTGTCAACTGGTTCACGTGGAAGCAACTCGCCACTTCTGATCTACCGTAGAGACAGCTTGAGAGGAACGGTAGAGGCGCTTGCTAGAAGTGATGCGAGACCAGGTGGCCTTTGGTAGCTTGATAGAAGTCATTGTGAGTGTTGAAGTGCAAAACGACAGATAATTGATGTTCTGAAAACGCGCGTGGGTCAAAGGAGGGAAGGTCTCTATTTATACTCCCTCGAGCACCTTATTGGGTTTGAATTGTCAAGCCATTCGGACATAGGGCACCTGTTTCCACGTTTACTATCATTAGTTATTGCAGCTAGGTGATCAACATAGACATAATGGTGCCATGCATGAAAATACAAGTCGTAACCCCACAGCGGGCATGTGGACTCCGCGCCCCCCATCAAAATAACTAACTCACCGAGATATTCAGGTTAGCTCATACCCTTAGACCATGGCCACTTAAAACCACCACGGAGTCCGCTCCTCCGCTGGAAATTGCCAATGGAACCATTCAATCAACAATGCCTCCTAGACTACGAGCCTGTGACGGCTGCTCCAAAAGAAAGGTAAAGCACACCACGACTTGTTCCCCGAATTATCCGTAGACTAACGAAAATAAACTAGATCCAATGCATCAGACCAGATCCCGAAGGGCGGTGTGAGCGCTGCGCCAAGCTTCATCTCGAATGCGCGACGACCAGGGAGTCGACCAAAGAGTCACACAGTACACCAAATGTGAAGTAAGTCCCTCTGAGACTACGTACGAGAAGAACTCGGCTGACCTACCACAGAGGCGCATTGGCAAAGCAAGTCGCGACACTGGAGAGCCGAGTCGCTGAGCTGGAAGCATCTCTTGTGCGGGTATGCTCCGAGATTAGCGTAACTCGGGCTGCCAGTTCACGTTCAACCTTGCGAGGTACTTCTGAGGATACCACGGGTTGTATCTCGCCATATCTTCAGCAGAAATCCACAAATACTGTGTCTGGATCGCTATGGACATGTCTCGGACAGCACTGGTACTTCAAAGGCATCCCCATCAATTCCCCCCAAGGCCAAGAGTGGATGTCCTCTAAGATCGGCGAAAGTGTCTCGCTCGATGTTTTCCGTCTCTTTGGATCGCAGAAACACCATTTTAGCAGCTCATCACCTCCATTCACCTTTCCAGAACGACAGACGATAGAAGCATTTTTAAATTCGTACTTCACCTCGCCCTGGCGACTTTTATACCCCGTCATTGACGTCGCGCTTGTTGAAGAGACGTTGGCGGCGGCTTATACCGAGTCACAGTCAGCGCAGGTGTGCTTTTTGGCGTTCATGGCTCTGTGTTCACGGTTGAAGGGCTCTCTGCTACAGCTTGATGATAGTGATGTCTATATACGTGCGTCGCATAGCTATTTGCCGCAGTTACTTAGCCAGAGCACCCTGGAAAGCCTTCAAACAGTCATCATGCTCGTAAGTCAGCGTTTTTATAAGTGACATCTACTCTGCGCTGACACATTTCAGCAAATCTTTCATCTGCTCTCAGGCCAGTGGGGTGCCGCTGCTGAACTACATCCCTACGCCTGCCGTGCTATATACGATCTGAAAGGCCACATCGCACATCCACCCGGGTCAGATACCGCAGTTGATCGTCGGCAAAGACATATCCGGAACCTCTTCTGGGTGTGCTACATTCTCGACAAAGATATAGCCCTAAGATACGGAAGACCACCTTGTCTGACGAGGGACTATTGTGACTTGACGCTGCCGGATGATTGGGCAAGGGTATATCAGGACCCGGCTGGCACTACTCAAGGTGGGATGTTCTTTCAGGACGATTCTATTTGCTTCTCGCAGGACCTTTGCATGTCGCAGATCAAAGAAAAGATCTGTCTGTTTCTCTGCTCGCTGGACAATTCGAAACTATCGGATGGAGCGATTCTCGGTCAAGTTCGCCAACTGGACGTCGATCTTGAGACATGGCGCTCGAGTATTCCTATGGGTTATAGGCCGAAGTGGTCTCTGAGTTCGGAGCACCCTCTCCTGCACCCAGATATGTCTTTTGCTCAAAGAATAAGGTGTATCCATCTGCAGCTGGAGTACAAGTACCTGATGACGATGATTCATACTGCCGTCCGGAGATGCGGTGCAGTTTACGCCGTGGACGATAATCTCCCTGAAGATCTTCATAATGTTTACCATTCAAGCAGTGATATCTCTCTCGAGGCGAGTCGCACTACTCTCCAGATCTTCAAATTACACATAGATATCCTACAAGAGGACATGTTTGGGTAAGTCGAACAGGTCTCTTTACATATCCTGCTCTAACATTAACAGGCACATCGCGATCTACCCGTCGATAGCGGCCATGGCGCTGTTTATGAACATTCTTCTTCATCCGTCTGATCCACGGGACCGAAACGACCTTGATCCATTGGCGGGTTGCGCAACGCTGTTTCAGGATATGCCTATGCGAGACTTGACGAATGATGACATGGACTGTATTCAAGAGCTGAATAGGTTCATCTCCGAGCTGGTTCGTCTTGGGAACAGTGCGGTATGGAAGGCAAAGAGAGAATGGAGGAGCACAACCGGGATATCTTCATGATCCGGCTTTGAGACTCGTATATAAAGCTTTTGACTTGTGACCGGGCCGTATACCCGATGACGACGATCCGTCGCATCTAATTGGTCTGGCCGGACCCCAAAGAGGTATCATCTATCCGGTCTGGATTTTTATCTTACGCGCCCTCTTTTCACTAACGAATTCTTGCAATTTACCGTCTACGCCTTTTAGTTGACGCTTTTCATCCTCATATTTCGATACTACGTGAACCGGGCCAAGTTTCCGGTCCCGCTTATGATAAGCACCATTTGTTCTGAACAAGGTGCTTCCCCGCAATCATGACTAGCAGAGGGTATTTAGAGGGCGCACGCCAATGATGGACGAAGAATAACAGAGACATAAAAGACCACAAGCCAACTGAGAATTAACCATCACCACGAAATATTACCAACCCCATTCTACCAAAGCAATTGAATTGGGACCATGTCTTCAACCACAACCATCCAGGCCCAAAGCGGCACCCTCACCATTGCCCCCAAATCTACCCACGGCCATGAACTCAAAGACAAAACCCCCCTACAAGCAATGTCCCACGGCGACGTCGTCCTACGCGGCATCCCCACGCACCCAAACTTCGCCTCCCAGCGCCAATGGCAGCTCGAGCACATGGCCGCTGCCTTTCGCCACTGGCACCGCGAAGGCTACGTCGAAGGCATAAGCGGTCACATTTCCGTGCGCGACCCCGAATTCACCGATGCTTTCTGGACGAACCCCCTAGGCCGACATTTTGGCCTTTTAAAAGTCAGCGATATGATATTCGTTAATCTTCAGGGAGAGGTCATTGGGGGCAATCGCTCACGACCACCTAACTCAGCTGGGTTTTTGATCCATGCTTCTATTCATAAAGCGAGGAGCGACGTTCACGCTATTTGTCACTGTCATAGTATTCATGGAAAGGCTTGGTCTGTGTTTGGCAAACGTCTTGAAATGTTGACGCAAGATGTGTGTAAATTCCGAGGCGATGCGCATAGCGTTTATGACAGTTACGGTGGCGTCGTGCTGGGCAGTGAAGAAGGGGACCGTATCGCAGCAGCTATGGGCCCCAAAGGAAAAGGCTGCATCTTGCGGAACCACGGTATTCTGACCGTTGGACAAACAGTAGACGAGGCAGCGTGGCTGTATACGTCTATGGAGAGGAGCTGTCGTGTTCAGCTCCTCGCTGAGGCTGCGGCGGCGAATGGCTTGCCTAAGGTGCTGATTGAGGATGAGGAGGCTAACTTTAACTTTGATGTTGAGAGTGATCCTGAGATTTGTTACTGCGAGTTTCAGGCTTATTACGATTTGGAGGATGAGCTGTCCAATGGGGCTTTTAAGAAGTAGGGGTATGAGATTCAGGTATATTATAGCTTTTGCTCGCAGTGTCATTTGTTGATTGACTGATATGTATTGTGCCCTTGTAGTCGACTTTACATACCTGGGATGCACTACCGAGACGTGGTTCTTTTCTTTGTTGGTTCAAATAATTGAAGACTTGCAATTTGTGTAACCGATGACTATGAATCTTGAATCGTGTGATATGCTTCAACCTCTGCTTATGAAAGCCCGCCAGTTTTTATTTTCTCGTCCCCTTTGTTCCATACTAATACGGAGATTCCCGGCAACACTACCCAGCGAAGTCTCTCGTGTCCGGTCGCTCAGGGACGCATGTGCTTGGAGATGTGTGAATAGAAAGGCGTACTCAGCTCTTCGTATGGAATGCGTTAAAATCCCCTAGTGTAAGAATGCATTAATACATACGTACAAGATGGCTCGTAGCTAGGACGATATTCGCCAGTCAAGCGACGGACTTCTAGCTTACATGGCATCATCATATGACCAAAAATACTTTCACTTACTCTTGCGATAAGAGGGCTACTGTCCATAGGTTTCAGCGCCACCGCCCGAGTCACCGCCCGAGGAACCAGTGTTGTGCTCAGGGGAGATCCTAGGCTTGGGCTGACTCTCAGCCTGACCCTTGTTTTCCTTCTTAGGCTCGCTCTGTGTGTCTGGTGCGTGGTATTGCCCGTAGTGTCGCCCGTTTGTTCCCTTTCTGTATCCCATGTCTCTGAATCCATGGGAGTCGTGGGCCGTGAAGGCTTTGTCCACTGTGCTTGTGGAACGACGACTAAAGCACATGATGGAAGTGTAAGAGGAGATTGATCGGTTCACTGAGATTGAGGCTCGGAGCTGATGCCTTGAGAGATTGGCGTGATGTCTTGAGGAAGGGGTAATGGTTGCAAGGTTGATGTATAGAAGCAGAGATTACAGGCTCTTCAATACCGGATACCCTTTTATATAATTTTCTGTCCGCGGGATTCCTGTGATGTTGAAATGTGAACTTCTACAAAGTAAAGTCTTGTTGCAATAAAGTCTTATACCTTTGGCTAATCACCATCTCGGACATCATAAATAACTTTAGAATTCCGTTGCCTCAGTCAAATGAGAAACATCATATATATACTTAAGCTTTAGATTTATTGAACTCTAAAGCGAAGATGTGCCTAGGCACCAACGACACACTGTCCATGTATCAATTCGCGTTCCAAGTCTCTTCTAGAGCATAAACCTTATCACAGTCTAAGCACATGTCTCGATTCTGGACCGAGTCTAAGCTGCAAATATGCTTTCGGAGTTCAAGTCTGGGACATGTTCTATTTATAAAGTTCATTATCCTGGGTCACAACCCTGGCGTCAAGTGCGTATGCCAAATTGAATTGTGTAAAACTTGTCATTAGGAGTTGAATTTGTGAAATGCTGCTCCAGGTCCTCCATATCCAAGACTGGGGAGTGTTTTTTGTCTTAGGCCCTTAAATAGCAAATCTTTCTCACAAGTGCCTCTCAATCCCCGCATGCTTTCTGGTCATTAAGCGTCGCAGAAGAGTAAAATGGCGAGCATATCGACTTTGCACGGTCTGAGCGCATGACCTTGATATTAGATCCGAATTCGAAAAAGCAGATAGGACGGGGTTGTTTCTTCCAACTGTAAACCCGATCGTGCGAAGACAAGAACAGCAAAGGTTCTTGGTGCCAGCTCGAAGACAGAGGACCAATCAGAGCTGCCATCGAGTTGGCTTGAAATCAGAAGTCTTTGGATGTAGAAGTCCTACGGGCGTATGGTTGAGATGCGCGTGAGCGAGAACCATGCCCCATAGCCCGAGTCCCCAGGCTCGGCGAAGATCGAAATGGTCCATTGGACGAGTTGCTCTCGTACTTGGATTTTGACCTGTCGCCACAGCACATGATGGATGGTAGATGTAGTGGGGGCTGTTTGTAGGTTGTGGTTATGGTAGATTGATAAAAAAATTGATGGGAATAAGCGTTGAGACTTAGAGTTGGATAAGGGTATGAGAATGAAGGCGGCTGGTTGTTTTTGGAAGGGGAGAGCACATTGGATATGAGCATGTTCAATGCTTGATACATACGTCAGGCAGCGCGTCAGATTTCAACACAGCCGAATACAAACTTTGATCTTATCACCTGATCCAATATCACGCACACATACCTATCAGACTAGAAGGGGTATTAGAGCACTTTTTCGAGCTATCACTTACCTAATTGTCAGTAAGGCCACGGATGATTTACAGATGCTTTATCGGGATAGCTCAATTCAGCGTCGATTTCAGACATTGTATTCTATATCTCCTAACAATTCAACTCTCGCAAGGCCATCACTACTAGACCTCATAAAACGACGTATCAAGCCCAACATGCTCAGGGTTAACCTCGTTCAAGTTCCTCCCAGACCAATCACAATTCCAGAACGTGACCAGCGCCCAAAGCTTAATGAAGCTGTGCACATACCCAAACACGATCTGACAAATAACAAGCGGAAAATCAGAAGGATATTGGAGAAAGTGGGGGATGATCTTGATAACCTTTGTCCAGAACATGAAGACCAAGAAGATCACTAATCCACCGCCGTTGGAGTCTTCAGCAAGGACAAAGGTCGTGATGAGCGCTGCATCCCAGAGTATAGCAAAGTTGACAAGACCTGCCCAGTACACCATGAAGCAACTCCATGTATACCGGGAGATAAAAGCCGGATCGCGAAGTATGACTGGATTACTTCGAAACGTGGTACGTGCCCAGCGAAGCAGCTGATCCTTAAACTTAGGCCACTCACCAAGCGTCGTCTCAATAGTCGCATCCTCTGTATCCTGAAACTTGACAAGCCACTTCTTCTTCAAACCTTCTCTCGTCAGAAAGTTATCATCATCAGGACCTAGTCCTGCACCACCAAAAAGCCCAAAACAGAACTTTTCATTGCAGAAGCGCTGGAGAAGGTCAGTGTCGTTGAGGAATTCAGTACGGTAGACTGCTGTTCGGCCTGAGATGACGAATACTCCACCGTCGATGGCGTTGGATGCACGGAGTTCCCAGTTATGACGCTGGAGGTAATTGCATGCGATGAAGTTTACGATGGAAGGCCATGTCCAAACTCCAGGTGTTGTTCTGCGAACTCGTTTCTTGGTAGCTACCATACCGACACTCTGATCTTCAAAGGGCGCAAGAACAGAAGGGATAAAGTTCCGTGGCCAGAAAACGTGATCATCTGCGAAGATGGTAATAGGTGTAGTGACACTTGGCATGGCATGAGTGATCTGTCGCCTCTTACTCGGTTCAGGAAGCGCCGACACCAGAATCTCAATATGAGGAGCATCAATGCTTAGCTTTCTGAGAACAGTCTGACATTCCTCTCGAAGAACAGCACCAACCGTAACAACCAGCATACAAGCTGGGTTATTCGCAAGAATACTCTCCACACACTCCCGAAAGTCAGGACCATGAGGATCAATAGTTGGAAGAATAACAGTTACATCATTCCTCGAAAACGAAGGATCCTGCTTTATCTCTGCAGGACGATACATCCACGAACCAAGCACATGTCCGAATAGACGATGATATCTCAATGTGAAGAGCGTGCAGAATAGTTGTGTCCAGGTATCATTGACAAGGAGCCAAATGCATGTTAGACTTGTAAGCAGTGGAACGATGAGTAACAGAGATGGAAGGATGAGAGAGGGAATGTGGTCCTTTGAAGGAAGGGCGGTTGGCCAAGGTAAGAGTGGCATGTTGATGGTGATCTTTTGATGGTGATCTGCTTACCGGGTGGACTGTTTTTGACGTAGAAGTTGGTAAAGTTGGCAACTTCAACTGGTTTCCAAGGAATTGGAATTGGAGGTTTTATAATGGCATGATTAGCGCCGTGATACTGTTATGGTATCTGAGCAGTGATTCATCGTGGTTGTTCATGCTGATGGACAATGGGCTTTGTTTGTTAGGGTGAAGCGAGCCAATGACCTTTGTGAATGGCGAACAAGGCAAGCGACAAAGAAAGGAGAGGTAAGACTTCGTCTTAAGTCTGATTGGTTTCTGAACAAAGCATTTTGTATCAGTTGGCAACTTGCGGGCAACCGCTCGAACCAAGGTCCGATATAGAGCAAACTGTTCGACGAAAGAGTCTCTTGGCAGTGTCAGCGTGCCTCTTCCATAGTAGATGGAAATGATGTACGTTTCAAATGGGCCATGTTATTCACAGACAGGCACTATAACTCTTGGGACTGGATATCGGAGTGCTAGCGCGCATCTATAATGAACTTGAACAAGCGTAATGCCATTTCAGTTGACGGAATCCCAAAGCAACTTCAACAAGGAGGTCGAGGTCAGGCTCAACTTGCCTCTTCACTTAATCTATTTCTAGAACTCGATATCTAAAAGATGCCCAAGAAACTACGCTTTCCCTTCTTCTTCTCAGGAGGATAAACCACGATCCTGTCCAAATCCGCACCCTTAACATCCTTCCCGTTATTCAACCCGCCAACAGTAATAGTGTTCTTTCCCTTCTTAAGCGGCAGTAATAAAGGAGCTGATAGAATAACTCCCTTGTGAGTATCCTTCTGCCAGAGAGTGTGTACCTTGTCTTTATCGCCGTTCACAACAACACTGCTTATGCGTCGAACCGCCCATGTTCCGTTGATACGATCGGGTTGACCCATTGGTTGGTCGCCAAAACCCATGTCATCGATATCTAGATGATCATTAGTACGTTAAGAGGAGGAAGTGAGGGAAGGGGGTGTTACTTTGGTGGTAGAAAGATACCCATTGATCAGCGCCCTGTCCTTCAACTGTGAATGTCGCGGTGCTGTCGTTGCCGTAGATGCCAGTTGCGATGACATGATCCGTTCCAAATGTCTATCCAGCGTCATTAGCAACCATCTATATCTCTAGTCAGAGTGACTCACAGCTTCTTGGAGGTGAGCGTCCCCAGCAAACTTGGCGTTCTTGGAGGGATAAGTCTTTCCCTTGATAGGCTTCCATTCACCAGTTTTGCTACAAAGTCAGCATCACCTTAAGAACCTAATCGCAGCGCAGAGACTTACACATTTAAATCGTAAACGTCGTGCCAAACGACCTTGAGACTCTTGTTCTCCTCATCAATCTCAATAGGAAGCCAGACATTACGACTTTCCCAAATCGACGGTAGATCCCACTTCAAAATGTCAGCTTCGACTTGTAACAGAACAAGGCGTCATACCTGGTCAGCCATGTAAAGATACGTCGTCTTCTTGGTCCCTTTGATCCTCCACGAGAACCCACTCTGCGTACTAAACGTCCTCGTATAAGCCGGCGCAACAAAGAAGGGCTGCGACCAGGGACCCTCAAGTTTATCAGCCCTCATAGCCACAACATCTACACCAATTAGCTTCCCTCCTTCACTCTCACCCAGCTCACTTACTATTAGGTCGATAACCCGTCTTGTGACTCATAAAAGTCCAGTAGCTCTTCTCAGTCTGAATAATAGTCGGCGCCTCGAAATCGTACTTATTAAACTGAAACGTGACCTTTTCGACATCCGTGAGGTTCTTGTTGAACTCGCTGACGTAAACATCACGACCTTGTACTTTATCGCCGTTGGAGTAGAGAGCGTAGGATTTTCCGGTCTTGTAGTCGGTGAAGGCGCCGAAGTCTTGGGACCAGTTTCCGAGGGGGGAGACGGCGTGTTGGAATTTGTAGGGGCCGGCGATATTGTCGGATGTTGCGAGGCCTTGGAGGAGAAGGCTGTAGTTGCGGTCGTCGGCGTGCCACCACATCTAACAGGGTCAGCTTGGTGATTGTATGGAGGGTTAGGGGGACATACGTGGTATTTTCCTGTTTCTTCGCTGTAGAGAACCTTGGGTCGTTGGATGATGCTCTCAGGCGACACAAACTCATGGCCCTCCTCAGGCTCTGTACCACGTCAGTAACAATCGCAAGTGTCAATTGGGAGACAAACTCAGTGCCAAACCGTGAGACTCCCACGTAGCGAGGTCATCAGAGCTATAGACCGAAATACCACCGCCTTCTTCCTGCTCTTCAGTCTTATGTTCACCAAACCAATAAAACTTGCCACTCTCCCTATCAACACACAGACCACCAGCGTGAGCGTTGAACAGATTTCCATCAGTGTCGTACCATCGTGCACCGGGGACAATCCACTTTGCACTCGCTAACGCAGCGAATGCGAGAACAGAGAAGAGCGTCATTTTGGCAATCAATTGACTTGTACAACCAATTGAAAAGCTCTGTAACCAATTGAGAAGCTCTGTAACCTGCAGAGATGCGTTCGTTTTATAGCTATCTCGGTACATCTCCGCCCGACGGCGCAGAAGTCCCCCAACGGCGTCATACCTCGTCTGAGCATCACGGCCGTTTATGCTTGTTTGTTTTGCGGGGGAGCCCCCCAATTTGCACGGCGATCCCCCGCTGGGGTGGTAGACGCTTCAATCATAGGGACTCTTGGCGCTGGGATGCGACCCGGGGTAATTGGGGACCACCAATCGGTAACATCGCAAAAAAGAGCCTAAATTACGAGAGGAAATGAATCGGGTGAGCTTTGTCCGTTGCATTGAGTCTGGGGTATCTCAATTGAGGACGAGGTGTTGGTTGATCGGTGAACAGGCTGTTGGTGGGCTTAGTGCTGTAATTACAAGCAGGTACCGGGTTATTGTTCTCCCTTGGCGACGATATCTGTTGCTGACATTCATCACGGGAAATCTTACGGTCTGCGTATGCCATCATGGCTAATGCCCCGGGACGTCCGAGCAAAGCTTGCGATGTCTGTAAAAAGCAAAAGGTCCGAGAGATCAGATTAGAACCGTCGCAGTTATTAACTTTGCCGTCCAGATACGCTGCTCCGGAGAGCGACCCAGCTGTAAGCGATGCGTCAGGTTGAGGAACACCTGCGTATACGGGACCAATAGCCAGTTCAAGAGAGGCGTGACAAAAAACAACATCTAAACCTGGACTCTCTTGTGCTCTTCTTTCGAGAGATTCAGTCCCAGCTGCGTCACCAGCTCAACTCAACGCTGAGTCTGTACTAAGCCATGATTTCTTCCAAGGCATTGCCCCATCTTTGGTCAATACCCTGGTGGAACTATACTTTGACAACGTGTATCAATCAACCCTTCTCCTACACAAGGCCACATTCTTGCAATCACTTGCAGATCAGACCGTCAAGCCTCATATTCTTCTTAGCATCTGCGCCTGGGGCGCCAAGTAAGATTTCATTATCATCTCCCTGCTGAACTTATCTGACAACCCAGTTTCTATCGCGATAACTCGGGGAAAGCTATTCTCAAAGATCAAGGTCTCATGACGAAGTGGGCCAAAGAAGCCGGAGCACTAGTCTTCCAAGATGCAGAAGAACTCAGTGATGATAATCTCTTGACGTTCTGCAACCTATCGCTGTTCTGGCATAGTCAAGGTTCATGGAGGATAAGCTACCTCCACAAGGGTATGCCCGACCCTACCGATCTGGATCCGTTTGTTGTTGACTTTAGCAGGTAACGCATGTCAGCTCCTTCATATAAAGGGGACAGGTCCAAAGAACGGCTCCTCACTCGAAGCTGAATTGCGACGAAGACGTTTCTGGGCATGCTATTTGTTTCACTGCTTCAGTTGTGAGAAGCTCTTTAGATTTGAAGCGATTGCTGATATTGAGAATTTGCCGCTGCCTTGGTCTGAAGAAGACTTTGCGGTTGGTACTTCACGCTCAGCGGTCGCAACGATTGCGAATGGAGTTTGCTCGGGAAGTATTTTTGCGGAGCTCATACTCGGTCTCAATCTCTGGTAAGTCAATCTCAGCGGTCGAGAAGCTCACTAACTTCATAGGTCGTCTGTCGTGTGTGTTGTTAGATCTGAAGGTGATCTCAAGTCGCGCCTTCAAGAGATTTTTAGGGTTGAGAACAACATCTCATCATGGTGGAACTACGTCCCAAGCAGCTTCAAGCTTGATGCTTCTACTCTTTCGAGCATGCCACGGAAGAATTTACCCAAGATCATTCTGACCAACCTCGTCTATCACCAATCCCTCTGTGCACTGCACTCTTCCATTGTTCCGCTCTTCTGCTGGTCAAAAGGCGACAGGACTTACTCATCAGCCAGACAATTATCCGCACAAGTTGCCTTCGATCACGCTGTTGCGATCTCCAGTCTTATCACAGCGATATTAACTACTGGTTATCCGCTCAGTTCGATGCCGATATTTGTCGCTCATGCAGCTTACTCAAGCTGTGCTATCCAGATCCCTTTTCTTTGGTGTTCCGAGCCATCGGTCAAAGAACGCGCTCAATCCAATATCGATGCCAATGTCAAGATGATACAGGGAATGTCAAGTTACTGGAAGCTAGCTTCATTACTGGTAGGTGCCGTCATTTTATCGATTTGATGTCGCTGAGACCAACGCGGAATAGCAACTTTACGTGCGCTGTCTCCATGACGTTCATAAACGTAAACCGCCTGTGATCTCCGGCGAACCTAGATATATGGATATTTCGGCGCTTGTTGACTTTGACGTTGATGCGTCGCTTGCAAAGTCATCGATTTTACTGTTTGCTGGCATGTTGCGATCTGATGAGAACGGATATGTTAGAGCTGGAGATGAGACTTCAAACCCAACTACCACCACCGCTTCTAGAGGTGGCGACATGTTGGCTGATCTTCAAGCTTCAGACCATGCACCGAATACGAGTAACCCGAACACGATACTTCCGCAAACCCCGAACCAATTCGTCTCGGGGCCCGATGAATGGCCCACTCTAGATATCTTCAACTCCCTTATTGACGCTGATATGGCTGGTCTTTTCCCAGTCGACGATAACTTCGATGTATCATTCTTGGATGCAGATCAAACCTCATGGGATTTCGGCCTCGATCTGGAAATACCCTAGAGCTTCGACTTATCATATGACAAATCATCTTAGCGCAGACAATATCGTACTAGCGGTGACATTCCCCGAGTCGGTAAATTCCATCATTGGTCAAACAAGTCTCGAGCTAGATAGTGGGACCGGTAAATGCCTCGGCACGGAAAACACGAACTCCATAATGACGATTGAGATGGAGCAGTATAAGAACTCTCAACACGTGAATCTCATAAATCTCAACTCTACAAACCTCAATCACATAATTCAGACTATCCTATCAAAATGCCTCTCACAGTCCATCATCTCCAAGTCTCCCAGTCAGAGCGCATCCCCTGGCTCTGCGAAGAACTCGGCATCGAATATGATCTCAAGCAATACAAACGCTCTCCCCTCCTCGCACCCGCCGACTTCAAGGCCCTTCACCCCATGGGCGCCGCCCCCGTCATAACAGACGGCGCAACAACCCTCGCCGAGAGCTGCGCATGCATTGAATACATCAGCCACAAATACGCCAACGGCGCTCTCTTCCTCCCCCCAGACCACCCAGCCTACGCTGATTTTCTATACTGGTGGCACTACGTCGATGGAACTTTGCAAACTGCCCTAGGTCGCATTATGCTCATTCGTTCTGCAAAGTTGAGCGATGATAATCCTGTTGTGCAGTTTGGAAAAGTCAAGTCACGACAGGCGCTCAAGTTGTTGGATGAACGGGTCAAGAGTAATGAGTGGCTTGCGGGCGAGGAGTTTACGGCTGCTGATATCATGGTTTTGTTTCCGCTTACGACGATGAGATACTTTTCGCCGTATGGGCTGGAGGAGTATCCTAATGTTTTGAAGTATCTTGAGAGGATTGCGGGGAGGGAGGGGTTTAAGAAGACAATGGAGAAGATTGATAATAGTATGGAGCTGTCGATGGGTGCGAGCCCGCCTCAGAGCCCTTTCAAGCTGTGATTTGGGAAAATGGCATAGAAAATAGAACACGAGTGTGGTACAGCATTATGTAAAGGTCTAGTCTTTTCTTCTCAGTCAAATATCAGCCCTACTCTCACCTCTTGCTGACATGCATTGCAAGTGATAGCTCAGCCTTTCATTGGCGGACTTGCCGCTGATACCCTGGGCTTTATCGATGACAGGATTCAGAGCGTCAGCACTGTCAGCCAAAGCACCTGAAGGAGTCAATCTAAGCTGCAAAGAAGACACTTTTTCCTGCAATCGGAAGTGACCAAGATTGATAGAGAAGTAGGTAGTAATAGTGCTGACAGTGACGCTCGATTATAAATACTTGCGTTGATCTCACTTAACTCTGTTACTCGGACATCCCAAATATCTCAGAATGTCTTCAAACTCGGAGAAGCCCGTCATAGCCATCGTTCAAGGTGCTTGGCATCGCGCAAGTCACTACCAAGGCCTCGTGCAGACGTTGACCGACAAGGGCTTCACAGTTCTTCAACCTGATAACGTCACAGCTGGCAAAGATGAAGACATCAAAGGCAAGACTCACCTGGACGATGTGGAGGCGATTCGCCAATCGCTTCAGCCAGCTCTTGATGAAGGCAAGCGGATCGTGTTGGTGTGCCATAGCTACGGAGGCATTCCGGGTTCTGCTGCCGTTGAAGGCTACCAGGTTCATGAGCGAGAGGCCAAGGGTTTGTCTGGTGGTATTTCGCACGTCGTCTATATCGCCGCATTTGCTCTTCCTGTGAAGGGTCTTTCTCTTTTGTCCGCCGCTGGGGGAACACATGGCCCTTTTCTCGATAGGACGGTAAGTTAAAACAAAGCCTGACATTAAATTTCGAGCATTTCTGACATGCGCATAGGATGATATTTGCTACCTAAACGATAAAGCACAAAACGCCTTCTACAACGACAGTATCCCCGAAGTAGCTAAGAAGGCAATCAGCGAATGTGTCAATCACAGCACTGCGTCTCTCGAAACACCCGCAGATTTTGTCGCCACGGATATCACTGTGCCCAAGACGTATGTCGTCTGTGAAATTGATAACACGGTTCCCGTGCAGGGACAGTTGGCCATGGTTGGTGCGATGGGAGATGCTGTCAATGTGGAGAAGATAGAGGCTGGGCATTGTCCGTTTTTGAATGAGAAGACTCTATCTAAGGTTGTGGAGATTATTGAGAAAGCTGCACAGTAGATATGGCTTGTAGCAAGCAAGCAAGGATGAGAGGGTTTTAGAGGAAGGGTTCAAGATAGGGCATAGAGAGACAAGACGTTTTAACTTTTGTTATTTGTATCTAGCCTACAGAGTAACAGAGGGGTTCAATGGTCCAGACGAATCCATATCGCCATGCAGAAACAAGACCGTAAGTCATTTAACATGCTCTAACAGAGATCCCAGCAATCCCCTTCACCCACCAATCTCAGTATATCCTGCTCAGTTCTTAACCACCAAAGCCTTCTGCAAAGCCTCAGGGTTTCTAGGCTTAAAGATGGCCTTGAATCGACGAGGCAGAGCGACAAGACTTGTAGGATCCAAGCTACCAGTGATAGGATGACAATCCACTTCATCAGACTTCTCAATCTTGAGACTGTTTAGAAGTCGCATGTAGACAAGGTAAAGTTCTCGGTTGGCGAGGAGAGAGCCAGCGCACATGCGGTAACCGACTCCGTATGTGAAGAGAGGAGCATCGGGCTGTTCGAACCATCGCTCGGGACGGAAGACATCGGGATCAGACCAGACTTGATCATCTATAGAATGTTAGTCGCGATACTCAAGACAAGAGGTGAGTAGAGACTTACCCATATTGCAAGCCCAAGCGTTCAAGAAAACAACAGTGCCCTTGGGAATAGTAACGCCCTCATAAACAATATCCCTAATCGAAGCTCTCGGTAGCGCCAGTCTCAACACAGTGTAATATCTCAACGACTCCTTCACAAGAGCAACGATATACTCGCACTTCTGATCATCCTGCTCGTCGCACATGGGCTGCTTCTCACTGTAAAACTTCCTAATCTCTGAGACAGCCTTTTCCTGAATCTCAGGATGTTGGCTCAAATACGCGACGAACCACGCAACCTGTGTAGTAACAGTGTCCAAACCGCCCGACAACATGGTAAGACTGATGGAGGTGAGTTCGTCCTTGTTCAGCTTGGCCTCCTTATCCATGATGACATTGGCTTGAATACAGGGCTTATAAGTCCCGTTGGCGATACGTTCGTCAAGACCGTTGTTAAGATCAGTGAGATACTTATCCCGACGGTTTCGCATCTCTTTTGCCTTGGCGGAGTGCATGTTAAAAGGGTTCAAGCGGAGAAGAGGAATGTAATCTTGGAGATTGCCGGTGGTAGAGCGGAAACGACTGATTTCTTCCTCGACGTGGGTGATTTCGGAGAAGAGATCGTCTTTTTGACTCTTGAGACGGATGCCCCAGTTGAGAGTGAGTGCAAGAGAGAGAGAAAGGCGTTGGATCATGGGCATAGGGTCGACGGGGATGTTGCCGCCTTTGCCATACTCGAAAAGCTCTCTGACAAAGTCGCGTGATTCGACATCGAGATGATCGACGTATGTAGCTACTGATGGACGGTTGAGAGCTGAGGCAGCGCCCTTGCGACGACGCTTGAGGGAGTCGCTGTATGGAGAAGTGCCGATTGTAGTACCAGAAGTGTCGGAGAGGACCTAAACCGTCAGCATGCCCCTTCTTAACCCCCAACACTGCGAATATGCTCACCTTGTGAAATGTATAAAACTCAGGCCTCGAGCTCAAAGCCTGAGCATTCGCCCCAAAAATATTCCTCGCAGCCGCAGCAGAATTGACCACAACGATAGGAATATTCCCCAATTGAATCTGGTAAACAGGTCCGTACTTTTTCGCCCAAGCGCGGTATTTCTCGGCGGCGTTGATGTGAATGTCCCAGATATTGCCGATTAGCGGTAGACCCGAGGGGCCCTTTAAGTTGCTGATCCTCGCATTGTGACGAATGAGCTCGTTGATGAAGATGTAGATCAGCGGGCCAATCAGGAGCGTCACGAGGAGGGACTGGCCCTTGTTCTCGTGGACTTTGTTGTTCAGCGACACAAGGAGATTAGCGATCGTCATGATGAAGCCTTGAATGAGTCTGATTGCTAGAGAGTGAGATTTTAGAATACGGATTTGGTCAGCTCTATATACCGTCGCAGACTCAAAGGCTACCGTCCATTAACACCAAAATGTACCAAGTGTGACCCCACACTCCAGAATCTCCCTAGTTCGTCCAACCCCGCAAACTCTAGTCTTCCGACTCGGAAAACTCGGAAGAATTTCCGAGAAACCCTCTTTAACCTGTGATTTCCAATCCAAGACCCCTCAGTCGACTTCTTATCCTCTCGGAAATTGTTTACTGTTCGTCATGTCTGAAGAGCATCCGGCACTAAAACCGAAAAAGCGGAACTCGGCCGATGCTGAGAGTGTTGGCGATACACCTGCTCCACGGAGTAAGAGGGGGAAATACACCTCTGTTGCTTGGTGAGTGAGAGGTCCATTTGGTGATTGATGTGAGTGATTGTTGACTTGTATGGGGTAGTGATGATTGTAAGAAGAAGAAACTCAAGTGTATTCCCTCGGAGGATAACGCGTGTGAGAGATGTATCGCTGGTGGATTGACGTGTACGTTCGCCACGAGCACGCAAGCGACCAAAGAGAAACCCGATGAGTAAGTATTCCACTGTATTCAAAGGATGAACTGACAAGCTACAGCAATCAAACTATCCAAGCTCTGAATCATCAATTATCAGAACTTCGTCAACAAATGTCAGACCTCGTCGGCGTCGTTCGCGAGCTCAAAGACCAGAACCAGAACCAACACCAAACCCTTCCCCACGATGCATCAACCGTATCATCCCACAACATAGTAACCCACTCCCCCGCAAGCACGCACCGCGGCGAAATGCCCAAACAACCTCAATTCGTCGGTCCAACACGCTCCGCCTTCGGGATCCTCGTCAGCGAACGCTCCCTCAATCGCATGGGCGTACCGAAATTCGACTCCATGCCTCCCAGCGGGGCACAATCACCCATCGAACCAGCCCTCGACAGTATTAATGATTTAAGTTTCTGGCACTGCTGCACGGCGAGTGATATCACAAAGTATCTTGTTAATTTCCAGGAGGAGGTTGAGTCGGTGTATCCGTTTATTGATATTGCGGAGTATATCGCGCAGAGCAAGGAAATATTGCAGGCGATTCGTGGGGGCGGGTTTGAGGATGAGGGGAGGGTTAGTGGGAAGGATATCGATATTGCGAAGGTGGCGATATCGACGGGGATTTTACTCGAGGAGCCGAGTAAGCTTGAGTTGGCGACGGCGATTGTGGACTCTGTGCAGACGAATGTGTCGAGTATTCTGAGTCCGCAGGTTGATCTGAAGGAAGTTCAACTTTTGGCGATGCTGGTACGTTTTCTCTACTATTTATCGTGAAAAGGTACTGATGATAGTAGAGTATATACTACTTCCACGCAGGCGAGGAACTATTAGCCTGGCGATCTATCGGCATAGCAGCACGGCAAGCTCTGGAAATGGGTCTTCATCGAAAAAGAAGTCTTTTGGATAACTTCAAAGACACTGATTCTCGCCGTTTAGCGACACGTGTGTTTTGGTGCGTGTACGTGCTTGACCGACGATGGAGTTTTGGAACGAGTTTATCGTTTGCGCTGGTCGATAAGGACGTTGATCCAGAACTATCAAAACCTGTAAGTCATCCCATGATAAATATTGATCTAATCTGATTTAAGTAGGATGAAGAGTATTTATATCTCCAGTGCATGGTTGGATATGGTCAGCTATGCTCTAAGATCTGGGAAGCTATTCCACCGTTCGGCTCAGCTTCTCAAACCATCCCGGACGATACAGCTGCTATTTTGGACCTAAAAACTCAAGATTGGTTGGACTCTATTCCACCCCATCTTCGACTTCGTCATCCGCGTCTTGGTCTTGCACCACGAGCCCAACCTCGCCTGCCCCATCGTTTGCGTGCGCTATTATACCTTCGCGGCAATTACGCTCGTATTCTCATTTATCGACATCACCTGATGAGCACGGCTAGCATAGCTGCTAACCCGCAGAATGCATGGTTGGTAGTCGATATAGCGCAGGATACTATCCAAGTTCTGGTTCATCTGCACGCTACGACGGATATCTACAAGCGACAGCAGAATGTCTTCAACTACTTTCTACTCAGTGCTTTGGCAGTTATCTTCCTAGCTGTGTGTCACGCCCCAGAGATTTTTTCCGTGCCGTGCAAACGCACATTCTCAGACGGCGTGGAGCTAGTGCGAGGATTATCACGGCATAATATTGTGAGCAAAAGACTTTGGAAGAGTATTCGCGGTATGATACCCCGAATGAACACTTTCGGCTTTCCTCAAAACGGTGAAGACGGCGAGCCTCGAAAGGATGATGAAAATGAGCAGACCGTTCCGCAAGTCGAAGTCAACGCTGATGAGCAAGTTCCCATGGCGATACCCGACAATGAGGCTTTTTCCTTTGGCGACATGATGTTTGGCGATGCAGACGTCGCAAGCTCCGTCCCCGATATGTTCCAAATGAGCGAATCCCTCCTCAACCTCTTCAACGCATTCGGCGAAGGACAACAATTCTTACATCCCGTTCCAAGCACTTTCAGTGAAGAGGGAGAGTACGGGATCGCAGCAGAGCAAGGAAAGGATATATCAATGAGATTCCAAGGTTTAATATAAAAGTCCTATTTAAATCTATACAGTCTCATTCTCAAAGTAAATCATCGCCACGCCCTCATTAACACTCTTTGCAAAAGTCCTTAGCTCAAGATGCGCAGCGCATTGGGTATCGTAGTAGTTAAAATCCTCTTGCGATGCGAACGTCGAGATAGCGACGATAGTGAAGCCTTGGGATCGTTGGTCTGCTTTTGCTTTTCCAGCTTGGACTGAGACGATATATGGTTTTCCGTCCTGTTGAAGTTAGAGGAGACGAAGGAGGGGGTTGAGGGGAGGAGGTACTTTTGTGGCTTTTTGGGGCATTTGTTTGTAGAGATCGATGAGGTGTTGTTGATCCTCTGGTTTGGGGATCTTGAAGAGGGTTACGCGGGTGATTTTGCCGGACATGATGAAGGTGATGTGAGGGGTCGAGTTGGAGTGGAGAGAAGGAAGTACGGATATAGAGATGCAAGAATGTATTTGGAGGTTTCGAGGTTTATATGAAGTAATTGCCTCGGAAGTTGAGCTGGGATTTCCGGAAGTATGTTGAGCTCCACTGTTGTGCAGGAATACGACGAGGAAAAGTATATGGGCACTTGGTTCGGATAGTGTCTTCGGATAGTGTCTTCTGCAGATAGCTTTTGAGAGAATTACATACGCATGTGGAGATTAATCACAGTAACCTGGAATTCCGATATGCTGATCTGAGATGTGATGCCCGGAAGATTCCTAGCCGTGATGCATCTACAGCCGTAATTGGAGGGAGTTCAAACTGATTTCATGATCAACTACAATCTACTGATCGGCAAGATGATAGTATGGGATCTGAAGGGTTCTCGTATATCACGTCGTGTAGCCACTTAAACGATACTTAAGCAACAATTTTAGAATTTATAGTCTAAACAACCTAAGCCATTCCTTCTCTCTAATCTCTAGGAATAGCAGCAATGATCGTACCCTCACACTCCCCAAACCCAATAAGTCCATCTTCAGCAGTACCAGACCAACCCGTAATAGTAATACTATCACCATCCTGGATAAACTTTCGCTCCTCTCCTCCCTCCAACTTGACAAACTGCTTCCCGCCCATCGTCTGCTCAAGAAGACTTCCCTGCGTTCCAGCCTCAAGACCAGAAATCGTTCCTGAACCGAGTAAATCTCCTGTGCGTAGGTTACATCCCGACACGGAGTGGTGGGCGATCATCTGGGGCCAGGACCAGAGAAGGTTCTGGGATGAGACTTGTGTGATTTTCGTCTTATTTCCTTTGGCGGCTAGGTCTTGTCAGTATCACTATTTTCACCAGGCTCGGTGGTGACTCACTGGTGATGGAAACCTCAAGGTTAATATCAAGAATTGAGTCCTCCCTCTTCTCATCAAGATACTTCTTCGGCGGGATCTCATTCTCCAAACCCTTGCCTCTAAAGCCCTCCAACGCATCCGCCAAAACAACCCACGGACTAATCGTCGTCCCAAAGTTCTTAGCATTAAACGGCCCCAGCGGAACATACTCCCACTGCTGAATATCCCTCGCACTCCAATCATTCATAAGAACATATCCAAAAATATACTCCTCCGCATTATTCACATCAACAGGAGCACCAAGCTTATTCCCCTTGCTGATAAACATACCGAGCTCCAACTCAATATCAAGTCGTGCGCAGGGTTGGAACACAGGCTCTTTGGCTTGAGGGTTAGGCAGGACTTGGCCCCATGGGCGGTGGAGGGGTGTTCCTGAAACCACGACGGAACTTGCGCGGCCGTGGTATGCGACGGGGAGATGGTTGTAATTTGGCTGTAGAGCGTTTGCAGCCCCGCGGAAGAGAGTTCCCACGGTATGAGCGTGGTTACGACCAGCGAAGAAATCAGTGTAGTCGCCGATACTAAGCGGCAAGTGAGACTGAACATCCCCAATTAGAATGAGAGCTTGTTTTCTCAGGGATTCATTATCCTTGAGAATTTCGGGGTATGGAGTTTCTTGACGGAAGATATCCTGGAGATAGGCCCGTGTAGCTCTGTGCACGGGTCTTCCAAGGCTTGCAAAGTCATTGAGGGTAGTTTGAGAAAAGACATTGAGTTGATCGGCGGGAAAATCAGCTAGTTTGGAGAAACCGTTGTTTTGAGCAAAGGCTGATAGATCAAGAACATGTTGGCCGATTGCAATGGCGGGACGGTGCGTTGGTTCAGCGGATGTTGAGATGATACCGAAGGGAATGTTTGCCAGTGAGAAGTGGCTCTTTGAAGGGATAGGAAGCCAAGACGCCATTTTGAACGAAGACGTTGAGAATGATACAATAACTTGACAGCGAAATATCCTCAGTGGCAATACTGGCCTTTTAAATCCTCTGCAAATAAAAGACCCTCTATTTGAGATCATTATATCGCGCTGTAGAGTAGTATTAATGTCGTGATGCTTAATAAGTGCTCGTCTTCATCGCGGGGTCGTTTCGGAAATTTCCACGGTTTCCGAGATGAGTCGGATGGGCCGGGAAGTATCAGCCACTCGGAAACTCGGGCTTGAACCGAAGAAGATCGTTAAATAAAGCAGAAAGAACTGATTGATAAAGATTTGTTATCTGAGCATGACATATGTGATTAAGCCATTGTGAAAATGCCTGTTACCAAGTTTTCTGTGCCTGAGAAGTATGAGTACCTCAATGGCTTCGATTCATTCCACGAGTAAGTCCCGCTTGATCTTGAATGTTAAGTGACTAATGGGAGTAGATCTGAGTCTATCAAGGGAGCGCTGCCTATAGGCGCCAATTCGCCCCAAAAGCCCCCGTACGGCTTGTACGCTGAGAAACTCTCCGGCACAGCATTTACAGCTCCCCGCCATGAGAACCGCCAAACATGGCTGTACCGCATCCTCCCCTCAGCCTCACACTCAACATACAAACGCTTCACTGACCCCTCATCCCCAATTCTCAAAGCAAAGCTAAACTATGAACCCCAGCAACTCCGCTGGGATCCATTCGACATTGATGAGAAAGTTGATTGGGTTCGTGGTCTAAAGCTCGTCTCCGGCGCAGGCGATCCCACTGTTAAATCCGGTCTCGGAATCTACGTCTTCGCCGCGGGTAGGGACATGGACGCCAAAACTGCTCTGTATTCATCTGATGGCGAGATGCTTATCGTTGCACAGCATGGCGTTTTGGATATCCAGACTGAGCTAGGTCGACTGCTCGTGAGGCCGAATGAGATTGCTATTATTCCTAGGGGAGTGAGATATAGAGTTACGCTGCCTGAGGGACCTGTGAGAGGGTATATTCTTGAGTTGTATCAGGGTCATTTTCAACTACCGGAGCTGGGACCTATTGGGTCGAATTGTCTGGCGAATCCGCGGGACTTTCAGATTCCTGTTGCGGATTTTGATGAGGATACGAAGAGTACTTGGACAATTTTGAATAAGTTCAGCAATGAGCTTTTTGTTGCTGAGCAGGGACATACGCCGTTTGATGTGGTGGCATGGCATGGAAAGTGAGTATTTCTACCCTTTATTAATGTCAAAAGCTAACGTTGATAGGTGTAAGTAATCGATATAGTTCTGTGTATGGTGAGAGTATCTGCTGACAGTCACAGTCTACCCCTACAAATACGACCTAGGCCGCTTCTCCGTCATCGGCAGCACATCCTTCGACCACCCCGACCCCTCAATCTTCACCGTCCTAACCGGCCCCTCCGACCATCCCGGCACCGCCATCGCCGACTTTGTAATCTTCCCCCGGCGCTGGCTCGTCCAAGAAGATACATTCCGCCCACCCTGGTACCACCGCAACACCATGTCCGAGTTCATGGGCTTAATCTGTGGACAGTACGATGCTAAAACTGGTGGTGGTTTTCAACCTGCTGGTGCTAGTCTGCACAATATTATGACTGCTCATGGTCCGGATGCTGATTCGTATGAGAGGGCGAGTAATGCGGAGTTGAAGCCTGTTAAGGTTGGGGAGGGGAGTATGGCGTTTATGTTTGAGAGTAGTTTGATGTTGGGGATTACGGATTGGGGGTTGGAGGCGTGTAAGAAGGTGCAGGCGGATTATAATAAGCATAGTTGGGAGGAGCTGAAGGTGCACTTTAAGAGGCCGTCTTAATATATAGCTAATAGCAGTATTAAGAGATTGTTATACTATAAGTTTAATATTTCAAGCTTTATATTTAAGTTAATTAATAAATTAAATTAAGTCTATTTATAGATAGACTAGAGGTTTATTAAAGAAAGTTATTAAGAAGCCGTACTTTAGGGCAGGCTGCGGCTTAATGCTCTATACAATTCTCTCTTCCGTTTATCTCTACATTTTTATACAGCTGGCTGGACAAAGAATATCTAAAAATATATATGCTGTGCTGCTTACTATTGGAGCGGCTGGCAGATACTGATTTGAGGCCAACCAAGTGACGAGGAGGCTTCTTCATTTCTTGTGTCACCTACCTAAAGGTGCTCTCGGTGTGGAATGGTGTATGGGAATTTCCTATTTGAACGTCCGGATGAATGGAGCCTGATTTCGCCATTCTGCAGGTCTCACGTTGCATCCTATGATAATCAAGTTTTTGACCTTTAGATCCACATTTACGAAATGATACATCTGCTTCGCTTTGTAACTGGCCTGATTTTAGCCACGTCTGAGATCTCCTTGCTTGCGGTAAGACTGCCAACGCGTACCGGACCCACTTTTCCTTATGTAATATCGCGGGTACGAGAGGGGTACAAGAGGTCCCTTAGAAATCAATTACTGCTAAAATATTATAGAAATTATTATAAAAATACCTATAACTTCTTAAGCAGTCCCTAGCGAGGCTATTAATACCGCTAACCCTAGTAGCTATATTACAGAGAAAAATAGCTGCTATAAGCAACCTAATAACTTTACCTGCAGACCTGTATTTAGCCTAACTACAAGATGCAGTACCTATTTCCTCCCTTTAATAATGCTATTATAGGACCTTTACATTAATCTACTGCCTTAGATGCCTCTAGAGCTTTTCTAGCTCTTTATACCTTCTTCCCTAGTTAAAAGCTAGGTCTACTATACTAATTCCTAGGTTTAAAGCTTACTCTAAAGTTATTAGTTAGGCCTAGCAAGCTAGCTTTAAGGCTAGTATAAGACCTCTATTATTAAGGTATATATATAGCTTACTATTCTGATTTATATAGGAATTTATAAGGAATTAATAATCTATAGCTACTAGGAGACTTCTAGGCTAGGGCACTAAGATGCTAACTATAGTATATATAAATATCTTATATATAACTGCTTTTAACTCCTTTAGTAGCACCTATAAGTCTTTAACCTATTTAATATTACTAATATATAGCTACTAAAGGTCTTCTAAGCTGTTAATAACTAATCTAAGTATTTATAGTAGGTATCTCTCTTACTATAGGTCCTAGGCATAAATATTGCTGTAGATAAGTATATGACTTGCTATACAGGAAGGTTATATAAGATAATAAAGGTCTCTAATAAACCTATACCCTTTAGCTTTAAGTCCTAGGTTATAGCCTAGAAGGGCTTCTTCTTATAGTAGATTTAGCACCAGCTAAAGAAGAGATATAGACCAGTCAGTCTTCTAAAGAAGCCACGCTAGCACCCAAGGAAGAAGAGTCAGTATTCTAGTCAACTATATAGCTAGAGATAAAAAGATCTATATATGCCTCTTAACCTAACTTAGAGTGTAGTTATTACTCTAGTTAATAAGCTGCTAAAAGCTAGATATTATATCTTTATTAATAACCTCTTCTTATCTGTAAATCTCTTTATATATCTTTACTGGCTAGGCTATAGGGCTACAGGTACAGCCTGCTGTAACTGTAGCATATTTAAGCCCTTTATATAGCTTAAAGTTAATAACACTGCTAGCTGTAACCTTCTTCAGTTTAGCAAGCTTTAAATAGCCCTAACAGTTAATTATAAGGTAAGATCTTAAGATATATTTATATGTAATTTCCTTACTAATTTATCCCTTAGCTTAGCAGGTTAACTAAATTGCATGGAAGGATAATGCCCTTATACTCTTCCTAACTTCTATGTTTAAGGGAGATAAGCTTATTATGTAGAAGAGGAAAAGGCTAAATACAATAGAAGCCTAAGTATAGCTAATATAGCGTTTTTTTAGTAAGAAAGCTATAAAGGAATTTAAGATTCCTTCTTTTGCTGCTACTTACAATAATAAAATGAATTATGTAGACCAGGGAGACCAACTAAGGGCATCACTAGGTTACAATCACCACATTTATCAGGGCCCTTAGCAGGCTCTAGCCTAGACCTTCCTCCTTGATATTGCCCTTATTAATAGCTATCTATTATAGCTATATAGAAACCCAAGTTAAAAGAGATTCAAGTTATAAGCAGCATAAAGAGGGTGCATTATAGATGCCCTTATTACAACCTACAGTCTATTATCTTAGGGAAGAAGGCAATATAGATCCAGCAATAAAGATCTCACTAACCTAGGCTACAAGCTTATCTATTAAGGCTGCACTAAGAGCAGCTGCTGCCATACCTGCCTAGGTTATCACTGTAGTGTTACAAGATTACAATCAGAAGGGCAGGCCTTAGGCTCAATCAGTAGGAATAGGGGCAAGAAGAAGGTGCTGCAATTAAGGTATAGCTATAAGCTATGTAATATTCTATTATATAACTTATCAGATTGCTTTAATAAGTATTACTATAGAAATTAGGTGAGAAAAGAAGTACCCCTTATATCCCTCTTTTTGATTGGATCAGACCCCGGTCCGGTACGCGTTGGCAGTCTTACCGCAAGCAAGGAGATAATACCCTTGTTGATAATACCTTGATCAAGGATGATCTTCTGGAGCTGAACTTTGATCAGCAAGCCACATGCGGCCAAGTCAAGCAGGCTGCGACGAAATGGGATATGTGAGATCCAAAGGCAAAGATTTACAGCAGAGAATATTTATCGCGACCTCGATTACACTCAGTTTCTGAATCACATAAACCAGCTTCTTCCCACATCCAAATCTTCATCAGAGTCTCATCCATCCTCATTCGATTGTTATCCAAATCTTTCAGATCCTGACTTCCGATGGCGACTTCAGCCTCCAAGGAACCAGCGACTTCCTTTAGCCGCTCCTTAGAGCAGGCTAAGATTCGAAACAGCTATCACTCATTTGGGCATGAAGGAGTTACGGCAACCGTGGGGTCTTCTGGACGTCTGATGCAGATGTCTCGCCATTTCCCGAACCAAAGAGTAGGATTCTGCGTTGACAATCGATTCGTTCCAGAACCATATATGGTATTAGACCGCGCTGAGAGACTCCATTCTTGGGCTGCCGACTCTTTCCTTAGAACTGCAATTGATCCTCTCCTTTTTCCATCATCATCATGGAATGAGCCGACATTTGTCGAATATGTTCTTAATCGATGGCCAATGTTTACTCGGACAAGAAAAGATGGAATGAAGGTAAAGATCCAGTATATAGTATATGGCGATACTATATACCAGATCTTTGATTTTTGTCGCCAGTCAGGTTCTGGAAGCACACATCCACCAACTCTTTTGATGGAAGATAGCTTGCGGATCAGAAACCTTGATTTTATCAATCCGAGAAACAAATACAACGAAGCTCGTGAAACATACGAGGAGTATGATTCCAGGCAAGAACAGGACTGTTTCATTCGCGAACACAAAATCGACGCTCATGAGGAAGACAGCTCAAACCCTAACCGCGGAAAATCGGTTGTACTGTCTATTTCTTGCTTTCAAGATGGTGGAGTGTCGCAATTTGTCAAGCACCCTAAAAGCGCATACGACTACTACACGATTAAGTGGAACGAGCTAGCATTGAGCAAATTTGAGAAAACCGGAAATCTCAAGGCTATACTTGCCTATAAGCTAGACCTTGTTCCGCAGGGAAACATTCCCCCGACTGTTTTAGTCCAGGATGTCTCCACCGCGGAAAAAGAGCTCGCCTCAGGTCACGCACTCACCGGCAAAACTCTCGATCCAATTTTGACTCGAAATCTAGAGCACATTCTATCCGTTTGCAGCATACCAGTTACTTCCCAGAAAACTGGCAAGTCTGCCATTGCCTTTACATGTGGTGATATTGACGGTCATCGAGTTGCCACGGCGGCAAGCTTGTAAGTTTACGCAATTTTCTTACGTTAGCCATTATATTAATCAATGTAGCTACTGTTTTCAGTTCTTGTTGCTGGCATGGAAGCACTTTGATTCTAGGATGCCTTCCCAAGGCTCGAGTGAAGAGGAACCTCGCTACGCCAGAACAATGCGGGATCGCATTCGAAGGGTCTGCGAAGGCCATCTCATATGGCTGTTTCAAATGGAAGAAAAGCCTTTCAACTTTCTGTGTCCTCACCGATGGGTGAATGGTGAATCAATCGAGAATTGGGAAGACAATGAGTATCTCCCAACAAAGGCCCTTGTCCATACCCCCTTCCAGATCATCAAAGCTGGAGACTTTCACGAAACCTTCCAATCAATCGATGCCTCTGTGAAGGATAGCGTAAGAATTGCAATCGCGGAGTGGATTAAAAGCATTGATCACAGGAACAAGCTTGGACTTTACGCCTTTCCCAGCTACAAGAAGGAGGAAACTAACAACTTCTACCTTACCGATCATGTAATGATTTGGCGGGCGGCCAGGTCCGCAGAAGGCCTCGGTTTGAGGGAGGAGCTGAAGGTACTTACTAAAACTCCAAGTAAGAAGGCACCACAGAAGCAACACCCAGCTGGGAGACATATAAGCAACCAACAGTCAGGCCAAAAATATGGAAGGCCTAAGCTCTACTTCGCCGACGTGGTTCAGTCCAACATTCTCAAAAGGTTCACAACTGAAAACCCAGTTTCCAAGAAGCGCATGATCGCAGTGTCGAGAAGTCCCGCCCAGACTCGGTTCCTTCTTCGTACCAAAGATGCTTCGCTTTTCCACGCGATGAATCTTGGGTTATTCAATAAACCGGGAACCAAATCAGGCTACGATAATTGGCACAACATAATTGATGTCTGGAAGAATACAATTGATTGCCAGATAGCACATGAAGACAATGATGATACCTGGGATGAGCCGCTGCGGTTCGCGTTGGCGACTGTTATGGCTTATCACGATAAGGCTATAAACCGTCGGCCCGCGAAGGATATGGGCGATTCTGCGATGAAAGTATTGCTTCAAAGTATTTCAGCTAACGGACTTTTTCCTGGAAGACTTGATGAGAATAACGAACCAGCCCTTTACGAGAGTGAGGTCACGCGAGATACTTACTGGAGTGTCACTTTTGAGGTACCATACCTTCTCTGGAAGTACTTTTGGCCAGCTAAGGGGACTCCTCCGATTCGTTCTGATGGAATCACCGAGCCCACAAAAGTCGGGGGGCATCAACCAGTGACACTTGGTAACAATACCCACATACCCCCGACTGGATCCGGCGAGCAACAAGCGGCGATCAAAATGACAGCCAGTTCACGTGGCAACTCCATGAAACGCACCTTTCCTTTTAACAACATGGTAGATCAAGACAATATTGTGGAACTTACTGATGAGTGGCTCTACAACGAACCAACATTCTTTGTGTCTTCGCAAAAGTCCGCCATTGGTAACAACGACGACGATGATGTTCATGGAAATACCAACACTCAGGAAAGTGGTTCTGTCTCTCAGCATGACGTCACAGAAGAAGACTTTGACCCTTATACCGACATGGAAGCATATTTAAAGGAGGATATTTCCTATGAATTTGTCGACGAACTTCAGGACGAGGGTGGAGAAACCCCCAATCAGTCTAGCCAGAGTGAAAATTCGACCATGCCAGCTTCATCGCTGGAGTTCCTTGGGGTCATGGTGGACGTTCCCAAATCCAAACACTTGAAAAAGAGCACTCGTAGCTTGGAGGATTCTATCCAGGAGGTCACCACTCGCAAGATTCTCAAGCGTCAAATGGAAAATGGACGGACGCCAGAAAAGGCGAAGAAGAGGTTTTGGGGTTTTTTCGCTAAAGAACCGTTGGCAAACGAAATTTGCTGCGCTACATCCCCCATTAACTACACCTCTTCAAACTGCAATCAAGAAGGACAAGAATTGGTAAAGGACAAGGAGTTATCGGTTTATCAGGAGCGACATAAGTCTTACGATAAATTCTTCTCGGATGATCCAGCGCCAACATCGAATTCATGGACAACTGAGCTGCACATTTCTTTTTATGGAGTTGATAAAACACATTCTTGTAAGGCCATCGAGTCGACGATGGAGGCGACGAAAAAGGATTTGCTTCTTCTCCCGGGCTTAGAAGAGGGTGATTCTACTCAACTGTCGAGGGTTGCCATGAGCTTTCGATTTGACGGCGACTTTTTTGACCGCTACTGGACATGTTGGTACTTAGTAGCTGACCCAGGAACGGAAACAACGAAAAATACCATTGTGGATGAAGTCAATGATCTTCTCGAAGGGGAACTCAAGGAGAAGAAAAACGTTAACCTCAAGAAACAGCCTTGGCGACAACGAAGGATTTTGGAGCTTCTCCTGTTTGGCAAAATCATCTGTCAGATGCATTCGTATGCAAATAAAATTCTCGAACAGGCAAAGTCAGGCATTACGAAGAAGACAAAGGATCCAGGAAAGATATCAAAAAAGATTCGTGAGGAAACCGAGGGACTGGACTACGATGAATTCGTTAAGCAAAGAAAGCTATTCGGGAATTTTCAAGAGGCTCTCCAGGCTGTGCAAGATGATCTTAACGAGAACCTGAACATAGTTGATCGATGGCTCAACCGGGAAAAGGACAGGCAGGGAGAAAGGCCACGATGGACCTTCAACGATGAAAGTCGGTACCGAAGCATCATCTCCAAAATGGTTATTTGCAACGAGCATAACATCCAAGAGCTCAAGCGCAGCCACAGCAAAATCAAGAGCTTCAACGATTTACTCACTAAAAAGGTAGATACCATGCGAAACGATGTAGATCAACGACGCGCCGACGACATCCAACGTTTCACCTACGTGACCGTCGTGTTTCTTCCCTTGGGCTTCGCAACCGGCGTATTCAGCATGAGCGAGGCACCCGCGAGTCAAACTCTGGTTTACATGATTCTTGTTGCAATTGGGGCTCTTCTTACCATCTACATACTATTGGAGAACATGAAACGTATTGAGGATATTTATAAGTTGGTCTCCAAACCTGTTCGCAAGGCCTCAGAGACCATAATAAGCCCGATGTGCCTAGGGCTCGATTTGTTCACAGACAAATGGGATTGTCTAGTTCAAGTATGGCAAGGGTGGATGGAGGTAATTGGCCAATGCTGCAATAGGAGGGTGAAGAGGCCTCATCCAGAAGAGGGAACAGCTGAGGGTGGAACTCCTATAGCTAGCCATGACTAAGTAGTTCGATTTCATGCCCTAGGCTGTCTTCAGAGCTATCTAGCCCAGGATTCCAGTTTACTATCTAAGTTTCCTTTACATAGATGCCTGCCGGCTATAAGGTTAAGGTTTAGGCTACGAACCCTGGTGATAAATGAGAACACGATATCCCCCCTTGAAATGAGTTATTACCTAGAAGCTTTTATAATAACTAAGCGTTTTGTTTAATAAAGGGAAAAACTTATAAAGATTACAAGTAAACAGCATAGTATAGATAGTCCCTATTCTAGCCAGGCTATCTAAGTGTAGCTGTAGTTATATCATCCCAGCACGCCCTGCAGGATGCATGCAAGTAAACATAGTTATACTAACAAATTTATAGTAAATATACACGCGCGAGGTACTTATCTCACATTACATTGCCATGCCTAGTGGCTTATTATACTTATAGACCTCTAATAAAGCTAGAGGACTTCCTTTGCTATTATTTTACCTAATTAATATTAAAACCCTACAGACATGCTCTTCTTTTTTCTTCAGCTCAATACCAAGTTTACCAGCACTTAGAGCTGGCTATACTGTTGCCTTACACATTACATAGATTTAATTAATATATATACAAAAAAGTAATAGGATAACTTTAATCAATTATAGCTATATGAGAAGATTGAATGTAAGGTATAATGTAGGCGCTAGCAAAGACAAGGCATAACTTGTAAGAAACAACGTTATCATATTTATATTCTAGGCTCTAGCGGCATCAGTCCCTCCTTTACTATGGCAATGCGTCGTGGTATTATGGTTTGCCCTTCTTAATCAACGCCGAGTCACCCCTTATCTCCCTATGTCACGGAGATTCCAAGTTTTGAACTAGCATCATGGTATCTTGCAGAGATGGACAAAATCCACTGGGGATATAGATGGCCCACTATTCAAACGACACGCCGGCATCATCGGTGGATTCTTTGACCGTGGATATAATGCTGGGCCTCGGGTAATCTTAAAGCCGACATGGACAGTGCCAAGCTACATATGTAAGCTATACGTCCTATACATAGACTTGTCACACATCACATCTGGATTTGATCTCTGCCCATAACATTCAGTGAATCTTATTACACAGCTGAAAATGGAGAAACCAAAACCCTTTATCCTCTTCTTCAGCCCAGTAAGGCATGCAAAGACAGCATATCAAGAGCTGCAAGATGTCGCCACAGTCGAGGTGGTCACCAGCACTAACAGGCAAGAATTCTTCCAGGATGTTCAGGACAAGTATAAGGATATTCAGGTGATTTAAGGACATCAGCAAGTGGTGTTGTCAGTTTGCCCAGTTCAAGGTTTCATTGTTCGTAAAGATACATGTTTTGACACGCTCCAGGTCGCCGGGAACTTTGACGCCGAATTCATTGAGCATCTCCCACCAAGCTGCAGGTTCATCTGCCACAATGGAGCAGGTGAGTATTTCCAGCCCAATTCCAAGTTAGCCATCATATTGTTTACGGCGACCCCGTCAGGCTACGATCAGATCGATGTCAAGGCTTGCGCCGAACGTGGAATAACGCTCACCTACGCGCCTGACCCCGTCACCAACGCCACAGCCGACCTAGCTCTCTGGCTACTGCTCGGATCACTGCGACAACTCAACCCATCTCTCAGATCGTTGCGACGCGGAAATTTCAAGAAGGGCGTTCCCTTTGGCCGTGATCCTGAAGGCAAAGTCCTAGGTATCCTGGGCATGGGCCGGATAGGCCGTGCCCTCAAAGCACGATGCGATCCCTTTGGTATCATCACACAATACCATAACCGCTCAGAACTACCCTCTGACCAGGCAGCTGGTGCGAGATATGTATCGTTTGAAAAACTAATTTCCGAGAGTGATATAATCAGCATTCATGTTCCACTGACCGCAGAGACGAAGCATCTCATTGGCACTGAGGAAATCAGCAAGATGAAAGATGGCGTTGTTATCGTGAACATGGCGCGAGGTGCTGTTATCGACGAAAATGCATTAGCTGAGGCCTTAGATTCAGGGAAGATTGGCTCTGTTGGTCTGGACGTTTATGAGCATGAACCTATGATCAATAAACGCCTCGTGGAGAACGAGAGGGCCCTTCTTGTGCCGCATTTGGGGACGCATACGGTGGAGACGTTGACTAAGATGGAGATGTGTGCTATGGAGAATGCGCGACGGGCTGTTTTGGGGGAACCTCTTCTTACACCTGTTCCGGAGCATGCTGGGCTATGATCTACCATCTCTTGATCCCATAGTAAGTGTGTCAGAGATGTATTGGTCTATTAGAAATAGAAAGCTCTATGTCTCGTTATTTATTTCGTTTTCCGTTGTGTATGCTAGATCACTGTGTGTAATTAAGCGCTGTGCGATGGTCCACCCTCCCTGAAGGTTCACTGGCTACTTTATATTCGATATGCACGTGTTTGTCGGGTCATATTACTGCGGGCAATCGTTGAATCCATCACGATCTAAACAGGACGGGGCTCAGTGTCGTGTTATCCATCTGCACGTTGGAGAAAGACGACGCTAGGTCATCCGATCCACCAACATCGGTCGATAGATCAACCGAACAAAACGCTCAACTCACTCGGTACAAAGCTTTGCCGTCATTACGTTTCAACCGGACTAAATCTTGACTCGCATCATCTCAAAGGATTGGCTATAAAGCCATGCCATTATCTTCAAAGCTAAGTTAGTTCATGCACATGTGCTGTACGATCAAATACTTGGTCAAGACAATCACTTCAACCGGAACCATTTAATAACAACCGGCCACCATGACAAAGATTGCTCTTCTCGGAGCTGCCGGTCAGATCGGGACCCCTCTCAGTCTCCTCTGCAAAGCTGTAAGCACATGCCTATGTAATTACACAAGTTTCAAACGCTGACGGCGAGAATAGAGCAATCTCTTTACTGAAATTGCACTTTACGATATTGTTCATACACCCGGCATTGCCACTGATCTCAACCACATTGACACCAAAGCGAATGTTTCTGGGTTTTTGCCTGCTGATGGTGGTCTGGCTAAAGCACTGAGCGGCGCGGACATTGTAGTCGTCACTGCTGGGATCGCCAGAAAACCTGGAATGACGCGAGATGGTGAGTAACTCCCTGCAAGTTATCTCGCAGAAACTTGGAACTAATCGATGTCTTAGACCTTTTCAATGTGAGAACTCCAGTCTCTGTTACCGCCTCATCAGCCCGCTCACAAAGTGCTTTAGACCAACGCTTCCATCATTAGGGACATCTTCACCCAAGTTGCAAAGACCTGCCCCAAGGCCCTTTCATGCATCATTACCAACCCAGTAAACTCAACGGTCCCAGTTGCAGCCGAGACTTTGCGTGCAGCTGGTGTCTTTGGTCCCACGCGTCTTTTTGGCGTGACAACTTTAGACGTCGTGCGCGCATCAACCTTTGCTGCACACGCTCTTGGCGGTAACGTCGATCCTACCCGTATCAAAGTCCCCGTTATCGGCGGTCACAGCGGTGCTACAATTCTTCCTCTTTACAGCCAGGCCCAACCGCCCATCGACTTGGGGATCGACCTCCCAAGCGTTATAAACCGTAGGTGTTCCTTAATAAGCACGGCATGTAGTTAACGAGTCACGACAGGTGTTCAGTTCGGTGGTGATGAAATAGTGAAGAGCAAGCAAGGAGCCGGCAGTGCTACGACTTGCATGGCTTATGCGGGGTACAGATTCATCAAGGCTCTCCTCACAGCGAAGTCAGGAGATCCAGTTATAGAAGAGGCTTACGTTTACCTGCCGGGGATCAATGGGGGAAAGGAGATCGCGACCCAGCTTCAGGTTGACTACTTTGGAGCATGTGAAGTCTTTCCATTTGGCAATTTGTCAGATGATGAAACGATCCTCCTTGAAAAGGCTCTTAAAGAGCTGAAAGTGAACATCCAAACAGGGCTATCATTCGCGGGTACCAAATGAGTACCTGGAATTGTTGGATGGCCAGCTGCTTGCCCCTAGCTTGATAGAGAGAATATAGCAAGTTTGTCAGAGTTAGATTGGTGGGAAGGGAAAGATAGATGTATATGATGGCGAGATTGGAAGCGGTTCCTCCAAAGCGTCACAAATTTGAGTAGAAGCAACGAGCGCGAAATCTAGAGTCGGGGGTGGAGGAATAGACATGAAAGAACTTGACATTGGTTTCTGCTACCATAGAAACTGGTCCTTGAAGTCTGCTGGTAGTTCAATCATAGAAGAGGCGGTGGTATTTCGCACCTCATGTGCTTTATCTGCTGGTATGGGAGCCTGAACGGTGTCTATCGATGAGTCCATAGGGGGAAGGAATATTGAGACTTGATCGACTGTATCGTCATAGCGATTTTCAACCGACAGATCATCCTCAGAACTGATGTGGTTCTCAGTATGGGCCTCAGGCTGATGACCGATATTTTCAGAATCCTTCATTGCTTGTGATGGTTCCCCTGTCTTCTTAACCGAATGACTTCCAGCTCCGTCTTGCACAATCGAGTTCCTGCCAGCTTCTTCAATCCACCGCGCAACATTATCAGCAGTTCGAAGGGGGAACCGCTCCCAATGATTCATCAAAGCTAGCATTCTCTGTTCGCCGATGCTATGCTCAGTGATTCGCTCGTTAAATCCTAGCTCTTGGTTGTTGTCATTAAAGGCACGGTCTAACAATTCCTGGTCATTTGCTGAATGTAGGACCCGTATCAGAACCATTTCGGTCTCACGAAGGCGTGTTTCCAGAGCTTTCGTATACCCCTTAGGCGGGCCCCTGGAGGCGATGAGTATCTTCTCTTCGCCGCAGTTTGTTTATAAGACCTACCGTTTCAAGATTGTTGGCCAAGTACACTGAGACCCAAAGCTTCGACATCTTGAGCATGCTGGCCTTGTAGGGTGAGCACTTGGTTCATTGATGCAACAATATGCTCACATACCTAATCCCATCGCACTGCAGTCAGAGCATTCATATCAGCACTCGAGCTGCGATTTTGAGATAGTTCTAGTATTATTATTATGTGCGGCTTCGTCTTACCTTTTGTTTTCGCGTTCGGCAAATATTGCATGCTGCACGGCCTCGGGCTGGCGGCATTGTTGCTGTACAATTTCGCCAATTGTGGTCTCAATCACCAGAGTAAGAGAAAGCAATAACTGCTTTTGCGGATGGACCGTCGGTAGATATTGATACTAAAACAAGTCGGCGAAGTCGGGTTGACGGAGTGGCGAATGACCTGAGCCATTAAACCTTTACTGGCGCAACGGCTAAAGGTTTTGCCGATGGATCAGCAAGAATTGGACTAGCAGGAAATACATGGAATCATCATTATTTCTATGTTTTAATTTATTATAATAACCTTAATATTTCCGCAACTCACAATATGTCTTTTCTTTCCCTAATCTTGCGACTCATTTGCTTTTTGTGGGTCAGAAGAGTGTATTATCCCAGGTAGGATCATCCTGATCAATACCTCCCAGAAGTGATTCCCAAGTAATGCCAGCTAGCAGATCAGGCATCCCACTCTCCCAATTACTTAGTCTACCTGGATCTCCAACAGAGTGTGAGTGATCGCCAATGTCCAGGCCAGTAGCATTGGAGGTATCGAAGAAGCCATAGCTCAGTGGTCCATCCGCAAACACGTTGCTGTTAGTCGTAGGACCTTGATTGGAAGATTGCTCAGATTCATCGTTGCTCTGGCTTGGCCTGGAGCGCGACTCTGAAAGGAGCCTTGTTCTCTTTCTGGATCCAGTTTGAGAGTTCACAGTTGGAGATACTGAGTCCCTAAGTACATGGTGTTGCACAGTGGGTGAATGTACAGAATTGGATGTGGAGTCGAAGGCCGGTCTCTTTGCTGTGTGCTCCATCTCCTGGAGAGCTTCTGTAAGATCCGAGAGAACAGCGTGGCAGTTCTTGGCGAGCTTCCATCGCTCGGACATATGAAGCAGGGCCTCAAGGCACATACTAATCTCCCTTCAGTTTGTCAGTATATGCGCTAAAATTCCGTAGTAGTAAAATGATTAGGTTGTTACGGGACCTTGCACGACAGTTTAAGACGCATTTCATCATGGACCAAGATATTTCATAGTTTTCTCTCACCTCTTGCCTTTCTCCGCCGAGTAAAGCCGCAGTTGGCATGCAAAGGCCAGCACAATGCCGGCCATCCATGTAACGGAGAGATACCCCGGCCAGAACAGAACATACCCTGCATCATGCTGCTTGCTTATTATTTTGATGATATGTCGTGCTTCGCTGATGCAAATTTGGATTGCAGATTGAAACTCTGGGGTGGAAGGCTCTAGAGACAGCCTAGGGCGATGAATTAGAAGTACCAGTTGGCTGTGGAGGAGGAGAAAGTGTGCCGATTCATTGAAGACTTGATTCTGAGATGCGTCAGTAGCATGGGATGAAGGATCGAATTCTTGAAGAGATGAGGGCAGTGCATTCCATAATGCGTTGATGTCTGTTTGAAGCGAGAGAATTGATCCGCTGTCTATGGACCGAATGTGGAGAGATTTGTGAAAGAGTTCGAGGGCGCGACCGAGAAGACGTGAGTATTGGACCTGGAATGACAAACTTGAATGGCGATCATGCTTCTGACTAGATTCATCCTCACTTGTTCCTCTGCCGAGACCGGTTACACTTTGTCGCGACGTGACGGTGGCATCCCCAGACTGATTAGCGGATGAGTTCGTCGAGAGCCCTGAAACCGGCGAAGTAAAGTCATCATGACTCGAAGGAACCGTAAGATGCAGCACGGGGTGGTGAAGCTCAGGTCCATGCAGAGGACAGACATCCACATCAGAGTCCTGTATCCCCAGCGGGTGCCCAAGAGCCTGGGAGAGGTATCGATCGAAGACATAGATACACCAGAACAGCCTCTTTCGAATATCGCAATCATCAGCTGTGAGCCTCGCATAGCGGCAAGGACAACGGTGCAGCCCTGATAGAAAAACAGCGCGCGATAAAAGCCCGCTGACGACCGCAGCTGCACGGAGCGACATGCGAGCTACTAGCAACAGACCAGCCGCAAAGAGAGCTTGGATGGAGACAAGATCGCCCTTGACTGCGAGGCCCGGAAGGTGGGTGAGCACGTCGGTGGGCTTTTGGATCTCGCATGCGGCTGGGAGCTGGCTGTTGTCATGAAGGCCTGCCAGGTTGAAAATGCACTGCAGGATGATGCTTTTCGCAAGTGTCGTCGGGACTGACGCTGTGCTGTTTTGGTCGAGAGAACTATATAAATCTCCCATGTCCTTAAGAATAGTTGGACCATACAGGAACGGGAAGAAGCGATGCCATGTCTGAAAATACGTCATAAATAGCTGCTTCGCAACGTCCGGCTGAGGCGGTCTGCCGAGCCCAGCAAAAGAAGACGACGTCGCAGAGTCGCAGGGTCTCTGCTGCTCATCCTCAGCGTCAGCGATGATGCATTCCTCTGGCGTCGGGTGTGAGGTATTTAGAAGACGAGACGACAGCCGCGAGTTGGCGTTTATGAAGGCTCGGCGGACTGTGTTTACAAAGTAGATTCCGCTGGAGCTGCCGATGAATTGACTCTTGCCCTTTTCTAGGGTACGCAGGGAGCCACGTTCCTGGACGACGGATGAATCGCTGCTGCAGGCGGGCGACATGCCGTGCAAGTCTTCCGTGAGATGTAGTACAGGATGGAGACTGCACAAACTGGTCATGTGCTATGTGTGAATTTCCACGATTGACAGCGGGTCAGTGTTAATCCCGTCCGCAGGACTCCACAGCGCTAAATTAATAATAGCAACTGATCGTTCCCTAAAGCCCTTAGCTTTTAGTTTATAGCTATTATTTATTTTATGTCTTATCTTAGATATTATAATATGATAATAAACAACGATGAACTTGTTTACAGTATGCTTGGGTAAAGCCCATGTATGGGAACTTGAGACATTCGACACATGTAGTGATATCTAACAGAGATACAAGGTACAAGGCAGTAAATCTTGTCTCGGGGCCTGCTAAAGAAGCAATCTATAGGATTCCCGACTTCGTATTGATATATCAAATAGTGTCTGTTTTATAAACATTTGTCTGACCAGACGCCTTCATATTCTCCATTACTTCTTCTACCCCTTCAATAACCTGGACGTCGGGCAAGGTCTCATCATGTGTAGGAGGAGAAAACTTAGAGTGTCCCTCCAACAGCCAACCAGTAGCCATTGCAGCGGCTAAGCATCCCATGATCAAGATCGTGTAGTTCATTGTTGCGGCAGTGACAGGATGCGTTTGTGGAATCTATAGTTCTATTAGTCTTCTTGATGGGATATGTTGACGTTGCAAACTTACAAACGCAACGATGACAACTACGACACAATACAGTATTGTGACAGTGTATATCATGTTTGACCATCGACCGAAGTTCCAGGATGCGCTCGAAGGGAGAGATGATCGTTTCGTAAGTAAAAGCAAAAGAGCAGGGAATCCTTGTGCACAGTTAGTAATAATGTAATAGGTAACAAAAGAGGAATCCTTACCAAAGCTGATGATCTGGCAAACGGCTTGAGCGCCGATGATGGCATTGAACGCAGTAAGAGAGAATAGATAACTACAGACTGTCAGATACGGTCCGTACTCCCTGAATAATCAACTCACATTAGACCAATTACGACAACAATTGCGGACGACAGGTTGATAGACCACGTGGGAAGATTTGTGCGAGGTGACAAGTAAGTGAGTCTTGTGGATTGTCAGTGATGGAATCTGATGTCTTGAGTATGTTGATTCATACCTTTCGTTCCAGAAGAGACCGATATCCCGCGCAAATGCAAAGCCCTGTCGACTCATCGTGATGGCTGAGCCAAGTGATGATCCAACCATGTTCACTAGTAAGATACAGCAGAACACGATGGCAGCAACTCGACTACCAGTAGCAAGTCGAACAAGCTCAATTACTGGGACACTGTAGCTGGCGTCAGCTGACAACAAATCTGTGAATATTGGCCTCGGTACATACCCAGTGGATGTTGCAATGATTGCATCAATGTCCGTAATAGAGAAACCAAGAATCAAGATCCAAATAAGTCCAATTGCAAACTGACTAAGTATAACGATGATCATAATTCGGGGCAAGAAACGTTTAGGCTGGGGAATCTCTTCCGCTAGATAGGCAGGGCTGTCGAGACCCATAAGAGTTGAGAAGCTATTCATCAACCCAAGTAAAACAGCGAGTGCAGTCGAAGAGTACCTAGGAAGCATGGTATTAGTAGACTATAGTATACGATGGTCGATATGAAACTAACCCGGTATCGTTTCTCGTCTCTACGAAGACAAAGCTTGCAGACGACTTTGGTGCCTTAACAAGAAGCAAAACGGAGAAGGCAACGAAGCCAATTGCAGTCGCCCAGCCTAAGCCGAAGATAAGCATACTCACGATTAGCAAGATTTGGTTGACTTACATCCCACGTTCTCCAGGGTCGGTATTCCACGGAGTCCAAAGAGATTGATAATCCAACAGCCGATGGCCACTATCAGATAAGCAACGAAAAGACGCCAGCGGACTGTCACATCAAATTCGGCGTCACAGAGGTTGATCAGAGAAAGAGTCAAAGTGGCAGTGACAGCGCAACACGCTGCGTGTGTTAGGACCCAGCCAGCGTAGTTGAGCCAGCCAAGAGGATAAGCAATCTGCCGACGGTACTTTTCCGGAGTGAGGAACACGGCATAATGATAAGCGCCACCTGTGACAGATCAGAGTTGAGTAGTCAAAGAGTCTATATCAGCAGACATACCAGCTGTTGCAAACCTGGAAGCGCATTGAGCAAATACAAGCATGATGCACATGACACATAGAGATGACGCAGTGCTGGGAGAAGGGCGTGTTGTTAGTCACCCATGATGTCTTGACCACAGACCGGCATGAACTCACTAGCCATAAACAAGTGCAGGTAAGCCGCCAGCCGAGAGACTGACAAAGAGAATGAAGGATATTCCGCCAAAGGAATTAATCGTTAGCCATCCTATACTGATGCCGCTCCAAAGGCCAAAAGTATTGGGAAGCTGCTTGTCTTGGGAAGAAATAGCTCGGACTGCCATACTGAGATGTAGTGAGAAAGTGTGCAGTTGTTTGATGCTTCAGATGTTATACTCGGCGACAGCTAGACATTAAGTAGCCATTCTTATCAGTCTTGGGAAGACAATTAGGTTAACCGTCTCACAAGGGTATGGCTATCGATACCCTCACACGGTTTCAACCAAAGGCCGTTGGTCGACACGCCAAAGCAATAGAAGGGTGGCAACGGTACCTAGCCTCGTAATGGAGACCTGTCGAGGAAAAGAAGAAAGCTCAAGACTTTGGAAGAGGCTGCCAAAATAAACCTAGGAAACATGACCCTAGTGTTGGTCTGAATCACATAAACATTTTCGTCACTTAGGGTCAAAGTCCCAATTCTTGATGCGAACGGTGCAATCAAGGCCTTCACGTGATGCATGCCAAATGCAACCATCTTGTCGTCTACTTGTCGAGGGCGGTTCTCTGATTACCACTAGTGTAGAACTCGAGCTAGTACAAGATAGGTTGTGTTAATGCTATCAGTAGACTTGCACGCCAATTTGCTATCACGATAAGCGTTGACGAGATTAGCTGCTTGGGGCCTTGATTCGTCAATTCGATCTTTTTGCTAGAGTTAGTTGAAGCCACATGCGATAAGATTATCTTGATGTTGATTTGACTGAGCTTATCTGAATACGCATCTGAGCCAATCACTCAACCCCACATCAAGTACGATTCGCAACTGCTGAGCTAACCAGTTGCTTGGCTGTCGCATTTACCATTGTACACGAACCTTGCTCTAATTCCTCTACGCTTTACCGACCTGAGAGTATAGTACTCTATAGACTTGACAGTAACAACTCTCTCGCAGAAGCACTGTCTGTAAACCGTCAGTGAGAACCTGGTAAAACACAGTTAATCCAATGGCTAGCACAAGGTCAAGGCATGGTACGCCCAAGTCGAGCCCGTTATCAGTGTTCAAACGCGGCTAGCTAACGGGTCCCAGGATGTTGGACGTGTCGTAGAAGACACCAAAGGTGCGACGAGGAGAAGCCTGCATGTATGAACTGTCGCTCGAGAGGAGCCGAATGCGGAGGTTACGCCGTTGAACTGGCCGACTTCTCGGCCTATAATGGCCCTCATGGGCAGATGGTATCCAAGGTAACACGGGGACGTCCACCCATACGACCCAAAATGAGAGGAGGCTCCAAGAGCCAGTCGAAGCCACTGAGTATCAAGAATCGCACCAGCCCGACAAGGCCAAAGCCTAGCTGTAACCGCCGCATCGACAAAACCCCCGACACACGTGAAGGAGAGCTATCTCCTCCGTCACACCTCCTCGCTTCACGTTCAGAGTCAATCAGCTCAGTTGAGAGTCAAGCCGATACGATCAAATTTCATAATGCACCGGAATTACTTTCTAGTAGTCTGTCCAGTACTGGTCAAGACCCCAGTCGCCTGAGCTGGATGGCAGGCTCTTTTGAATGGCTAGATACCACTGCTGTCCAAGAGCTAGACTTTTCAGAATCCTTTGGAATGCCGAGCGAGACTCATACAGATATCAGTATGCAGAGGTCTCATCAACTATCTCGCCGATGGCGCACCTCGAAACAATCGACAGATACAGTGACGAATGCGATGTAGTTGGGAAAGAATCGGAGCTACTAAGTCCAGGCGTGACTTGGCAGGGTTTCCCTCTCTTACGTCAGCCCAGTTGTAATATAGAAGAACGTCTACTAGAGCATTGTAAGTCCCAATATTGGCCCATTACGTGACTTGATGAAGTTGAAGACTAAATGTTTCCCTAGTCTTGACCAATCTCTCGGTGCATCTTTACCCTGTCAACCAAGCTCGAAACCCTTATACAACTGTATACGCAATGCTAGCTAAAGAATCCAGGCCAATGTTGGATGGCATCTTGTTTTCATCGGCCATGCACTTGACCAACTTGGGTCACTTGAACCACAGCGCTCTAAAACCATACCGGTCGGCTCGTCAAAGGTCTTTCCGTGGCGCGATACAAACCGGCAATAATTATTGGGCCCTCGGGCTAACAGTGCTGCTTTCCGTAGCTTTGGATGTGAGGCCCCTGTTTCTGTATATGCTGTTCGACGTTTATTGACGTATTCTCAAGGCGATAGGGACAGGCATGGTCTTATGGAGCCCGAAGCTTGCTGGTTGCCGTAAGCTTCTTGAACTTGGCCTGGCCAAGTCTTCAGGGCCAATTGACGCGGGTCAGAAATGCGCGTTGATGCAATTTAACTGGATGGCCACTATGGGCAAGACACTGCTCATGAGAGTACGACCATTGAGCTCCCTGAAGGCTCTGGATTGTATACACAGAGGTATGCTGAGATTCCACAAAAGTAATTTCCTAGAATCCTCGCACTGACACGAACGCAGATGAGATCTATAGCGAGCCACTTGATGATCGTGACATGGCCTTCCAGCAACAGCACTGGTGGGCTAACATGCCAGACTTTCGCATGCACCTTTTACTACGTGAGGCAACAGATCTCGCCGTTGAGGTACAGAAGGCCAAGGACAGTGGAGATGTAGCCAAAATACTAAGAACCATGCCACAAGTAGGCGACCTTGTTCGAAGGATACAAGGCTGGCATCCTGATCTTTCGACGGTTGCCCCAGAGTATGCAGATTCGGTAGTTCACTTCAACTATCTCTGGAGGCAGGGGCTCCTCTGCTTTGTATATCACGATATCTATCATCTCGACTCAAACGACGAGAGGGTCCAAGGCTGCGTCGAGAGTTCGGTCAGTTCCCTTGAGAGCTTAAGTTAGTTTCAAGCATGCCAATGGCCTGTCTTCATGCTTGCCGTGCATGTGAAAACAGAGAGATCAAGGAATTGTTTCGAAGTAGGCTTTGTAGTGATGCATGCAACACTTGGGTTTTCTGCGCCCAAGAGTCTTGTCTTGGTGTTGCAAAAGATATGGCAGGCAGCTGATGTAGGTGCTGCGAAAGGATGGAGAAATGTGGTGGAGGAAATGGGCATAGAGCTTAATATTCTACTGTGATTTTGACAGTGGAGAGGTTGCGTTGAACTTGGCGAAATAGCTGTCTTCGGTTTCTTAACTTGCACTCAACCCTCAACAGGCAGTATATAGTGTTTTAAATATCTCGTTAAAGTGAGTTCAACCAAGTTCCACGAATGTGTATTTGAAGCGCTATATGTAACCTGATTACCTACTGCAATTAAGCAACTACCTGGCCCTCAATACTGCCATACCCAAATGGGTCCTCCTTACTGCCGAGAGTGACGATGGGGTCCTTCATATCGACATGACCGCAGGTAGGATGGCTGACTGAGTAACCCAGCAGGGACTGCACTTCTGGATCATAGTCCTTGATGACTTCGTAAGGTATGGCCAGATACTGGTTCTCGTCAGCCCGGTACGAGCCACGAACCATGTGTGAAGAGAAGATATTGCGCCTCTCGTCGGTGATATTGGCCCCAGCACCATGCCAAACACTTCCGATGATCATAACAGCATCGCCCTTCTCCATCTCAGCGGTTGAGCACAGAGATCGATCCGCTGGGCCGGAGATAGCAGCCTCTGGCCAGAGGTGAGAGCCAACAATTATCTGGGTAGCGCCGTTCTCAAAGGTGCATTTCTATTCCACGTCAGTTCATCCTCGACAGTACAACGGTTTGGGGCGCACCTACAGTTCCAGCGACAAGGAGGCCGAGTAAAGAGCTCTCTCCACTACCCTCGACGTGATCGAAATGCTGAGCCATGTCGTCACGGTGGAGTGGCTGGGCCTTTGACCGTCCACGGGAGAAAGCCTCCGAGACAGCCAAAACGGGGTTTGAAACGCACTTGTACCGTTTACCATCGCGGAAAGGGTACCTTTCTGTTCATTAGATATGAGTTTGGCAGTGTCGAGGGTCCAGTGTCTTGTCACTTACGACTCTTCTTTCAGCAGTAGCTTTGCTGCCTCACGGTAAACGGGATGATTGATGCCTTTGTGGGCGAAGGTAGGAGACTTTCCAGCAAACCCGCTGTCGGATGGGATCAGCCATTTGACTCTCGGTGCTCTGTGATTACAGGCTTACCTCAATGGGGGATCAGTAGGTGGAAACAGTGTTCCCTCATATTTGCCAACCTTCTGGTAGTGAGGATCGGCCTCTTTCTGGATCTGGTCGGCTTCCTCGGGTGTGATGAAATTCTTGATGATAATGCCTCCATCACGGCGAATGATATTGACTATCTCTTCGATGGGGGATGAGGCCGGCAGAACGGTAATCTCGGGGTTGTTCTTCTGGTGGGGAGGGTTTGGCATCTTGGCTGGTGTAACTTGCAGTAGTGTGAGATGAAGTTGTTGATGGAAAAATGACTTTGCCAATACTTATTGCCGAGATTTGGGGCTTTGTTAAGTAGATCAATGTACATATATGCATATTCTAATGTTATGCTGGTGGAATGACAGCTGTTAGTGGTGATCATGGTCCAAGATCATTCCGTTAGACATACCATAGCGTTAACACTTCCATTTTAGGAAGTATTAAAGCTACAGTCCCCAGGGGTATCAAATGTGAATTTCCGCGATTTCTAGGTATTTTTTGCCACAACGGAATTAAAAACACCAATAAGATATTAGATACTCAGTATATCTATGGAGATAATACTGGGCTGATCTACAAGTAAAATAGAGCAGATTGGCTACTGATTGAAGTACCGATTTTACATTTCATACCCCTGGGGACTGTATCATCACCTCGACGCTTATTGGCAGGTTCTTATCGCCCGGGGGTCGTCTTTGATCAGGTCTTATCAGGTCTTATCAACGGAAGTTGTGGATCTTGCTTGGGAAGGCTAACTAGTCTTACTCCATCCGTGCAGGGTAGCAGGTGATGATCAACATGCATCAGCATTAGCCATTGATCCTTTGAAAGATGTGACAGTATAAAGATCACCAAGACAGGTTAATCAACACTCCCGTAGACACTGCCCGACCAATTTCACCAATTATTTCTCTCAGTCTTTTACCTACCTCATCAGCCTCTTCATCATGTCCACAGTCAAAAGATTCCCTTCTACAGCTCAAGCCCAAGAGATCTTCCAGAATCTCAAAGCAGATGGCATTGTCGTGATCGAGAGCGCTGCAAACACTGCACTTCTCGATGCCACCATCGGCGAAATAGGATCTTTGACTGAAGGCCAGAACTTTGGTCTAGTTGGTAAAACTTCCACTCATGGAAATTGCGTAGAAGCTTCTTACTGATTTTAACAGCTTGGGCTCTGTTTTCTATGGTCAGATGCCCAATTCCTCCAACGAGATTGGTGTGCTGCTTACTGCCTTCACTTCACCTGGATGGTGTCGCCAAGAGGAAAACCAGTATCTGGCCATTCCCTACGAGTATGTGGAAACACTTCCCAAAGACGTTCAGCGATTTTTGGGATATTATGTCAGTCTTCCATACGGTGGTGCTGTTGAGCATATGGAGCCTCTTGATTTTCTCGCGGCCAACGGCGATTGGACCAAGTACATCCCCGTCGATCTTGTTTAGGAGGAGTGAAGTATCTAGTTAGATAGAGTTAGTACTGATAGTACCAAGGATTCAAAGTTCTCAAATATAGTACAATTGACCTTGGGCTTTTGCTAAATTTCCGAAAAGTGCATAGTTTGATCGTTCATCATGGCGAAACCCATCTCTACCTTGTGAATTAGCTCATAGTTCTGGAACAGCAGAGACTGGCCTGTATCCTGGGTAGTGAAGTCCTCTGGCCTCACAGCACATGGCATCACTATGGAGCTGTTGAAATTGGGACTCTAATAATCATAGATCCCTTTGACATTTGCAGACAGTTTACCTAAGTCGCATTTCTTCCATGGATCCATTCTAATTCTACTCAATATTCATAGTCACAAAATTTGACAACATAAACAGAGATTGAAATCTCAATATTTTGAAATCCAGTGAAGATAGCTAGAGGCATTACCTTCATGACTTTCAGCTCTCAAATGATGTCCTACCGTGGCTGCTAATCGCTCGACAATCTGATACAACGACAACTGTTCGATTGTGCAGGCCCACTTAGCCATCGCCAGATTTATCCTTAAATGGAATAGATAACGCATACTCCATTATTATATCACTCTTTAGGGAGCGGTAGGCTAATCTGAATCACTATCCTTGACTGATAAGAGGTAAAATACTCTTCTGCATCGCTCTTGAATATAATTGCTCTATCACTACTATAACTTTGTTTACCTACCATCTCAAGGTGATTGAAGCCGCGAACGAAAACGCCAAGATCATCGTACCATGGGCATGGAATCGAATCCTTGTAGCATCGACAAGTCCATCAAGATGAACAACATCTTGCCAAGCCAGAGCCCATTCGGTGTCTTGGAACGTGTTACCTCTGTACTTGCAGATGACAAACTTCAACCAAACTCCAAAGCCAATACCTCCAACGGAAAGACAGTCGGGATAAGTAGTAAGAAGCAGATCGCCATAAATGGTCTTATCATTCTCTCCAACTTCTTGCAAGTAAGACCGCAGATCTCTCCATGTGGAATCGTACTTATGCTGATTTGTATACCTTTAAGTTTACATCCATGTTCTCAACCTTGGCTGGAGGTCTTGAATTCAGCCGCAGACTTGGCTGGGAGGCTACACCGGGAAAGGCTAACTGGATGGGTGCGGGATTCTTGTATGTCTTGAAACTCATCTTGCGAGAGTCTAGCTAACAAAACAAAACAGTCTCACTCAAAGTGCCATGGTTCTAGTCAGCGGATGACTTGGAGCGATCTATGGACATAATCGGGCGTTGAAGGCTGGCGGTGCAATCATTGTGATATTCTCTCTCGCCAATGCGTTCACCTCAACCTATCACTCTTTTATAGCAATGCGGGCTATGACTGGCGTGGGGGGAGGTATCCTGATGCCAAATGCTGTTGCTTCCTTGATGATTGCAACGCCTCCTGGGCCGGCCCGCAATGCTACCCTCGCAGTCTTCGCAGCTTCACCACCTATTGGCGCTCTCTTAGGTGCTTTATTGGCTGGGGTCTTTCTACAGGAGACAGCGGAAGGGAAATGGCTCTTTATCATCATGTAAGACCTGCTGCTGTCTCGATACCAAGAAAAAGGGAAACTGACATAGAGCTCTTCACAGTGCCTCTTTGGAACTTATCGTGCTGGTTGTTCTCTTTGTTGTACTTCCATCTGATGAACCCGTTGACAAAGACGGAAAGATTGACTTCATTGGGATACTCTCAGGAGTGTCAGGTCTCGTACTTGTTTCTTTTGCCTGGATGTAAGTACCTGCACCTTCCGACTAGACATGCCAAAGATCACTAAAACAGCTCGTACAGACAGGGACCAGCTGTCGGCTGGGATACGCCGTACGTTATTGTGGTTCTGGTCTTATCAGGCGTTTCACTAGCTGTCTTCGTCGTATGGGAGAGCAGCTACGCCCCAGAGCCTATCATGCCAGTCAGGATCTTCGCGGCGCCAACCTTTACCGCCTTGATCATCGTTGTCCTTTTGACATACATGTCAGTGGGTATCGCCCTCTGGTACATGGTTGCATGGCAGCAATTGATCCGAGACTGGACGGTCCTCAACATAGCGATCGGCTGGATTCCATACGGCATTGGTGCATCCTTCGCCGTGACTCTTGCCGCGTGGCTGATACCAAGGCTAGCAGCCCAGTACTTACTCGCAATTGGTATCGTCTCCTCTATGATATCACTGTTACTGCTTGGTACCATGCCAGAGCAACAAACATACTGGGCGCAGACATTTCCTGGGATCTTGATTGGAAGCATCTGCGCAGACTTTGTGTATGTCGCTGCCCAGATCATAGCAAGCAACAGTGTCGGAGTCAAGGAGCAGGGGATTGCAGGGAGTCTTATAGGAACCTTGAATCTCTATGGAAACAGTCTCGGTCTGTGTTTCGCTGGGACTATAGAGACCCAGGTAGCCAGGCATACGGAGAGTGCGAGCTTGCCTTACCGAGCAGCCTTCTTCTTCGGAGCAGGATTGACGTTGGTTGCCTTGGTTCTGAATGCTGCTTTTGTGCGCGTTCCTCGAGATTCTGTCATAAAGAGTCAAGTCAATTGGAGGCGTCATGACCATTGTCGCGAAGGGTAGCTCGTAGATGGATTCGAGCAACCGAAAGTCTTGCAACAAGGGACAAGACAGACATTACCGTTAATCAACAATCTCCCTATTCAGTATAACCAAGCGCCACGTTTGATATCTGCCGGTATGGGCTAGCGCGATACATAACTTGCATGAGAAGCCGTGTGGATTGCAACGCTCCAACAAATCTTGGTGAAAATTGCTGTTAAAGACACGTCTGGCACTTGCTAGCAGATGTGGTATTTGCAGTTGAGACTTGTGGTGAGAGCTTATTCCGGCAGACAGAACTTAGGTCATTAGTGATTAGTGAGAAAGCTATCAATTGCATGGCACATGTATCCTTGCGAGAGATGCACGCGACCCTGATCCACTACCATATGACATTTTGGTTGATGACAACAGTGAAATTACTGGATGGCAACCCAGTGTTGATGCGTTCAAGTAAAGCCTTTGGGGATAGCTAAGGCGCTTGTGTCTACAGATTTGGCCTGGATCTTGAAGAGTACTGGTATGCGCGATATAGAATAAATTCAGGCTAAAATATTATATACAAGGAGAAATAACGATTGTAAGGCTAGTCAGAAAGAAGTATGTGCCCATGGTAGCCTACAAAGATACATCGATAGGAACACTGTCTGTCAACCACGCCTCTCATACTATCAAGCCTAATCGGAAGACCAACGCAAACTTATTGCTCAATTTCGGGGATAATTGGGAATGTCCACAAGTCCATCGGCAATAAAGTTATAGCACTTTCCGTCGCAACCCATGTTTCCGCCATTTGTAATAAGTAGCTTTGGCTGTCCCTTGGCAGGGCTGTCATCAGGAGTCTGAATAACTCGAAGATCGCGCGAATACGCTGCCCACTGCCCAACATTAACAGGCTTCCAACCGTTTGGATCAAGGGCATCTGTATTAACAAAAACTTCCTCCCGGCTACCGCCATTAGCGATAAAGATTCCCTTGCCATCCATTCCAGGCTCAGGAGTCCAAATGACACGCGGATTGCCGTTGGGGTTCAGTCCTCCGTTGTTAGGAATGATAGGCTGCTCGGTAGCGGATGCAAAGTCGAGAGGGTCGCTTGATACCTTGTAGTAAACAGGGCAGCCGCCGGTAAGAGGACCACCGCAGTACTCAAACGTCATGACGTATTTCTTGGAGACGGGGCTGTAGGCGACGACTGCCATTCCAGGACGTTTGTCAGTGTTGGGAAACGCGACGTCGTCAACCTCTGCGCCCCAATTACGTAGATCCTTGGTGGTTTTGTGTGAGAGCTTCTGGTTGCACTTAGGGTCGACTTGGGTGGAGTAGTAGCAAATAAGCTGGTCGTTGTGCATCATAAGAAACGGCTCCCAAACTGCTTTATCACCCTTGGTGACAGTCTCGGGTCCAGGGCCATAAACAATACGGCTGACAAACTCCCAGTCCTTGCCCTCATTCTCACTTGCATAGAGGACAATGTAGGCCTCGGTCAAATTGCGAGGAGTAGAAACACCAGCGAGCAGAATCGTGCCCTTGCTGTATCCGCCAAAGTCCTGGGGCAAGGTGTAGAGAAAGGGCTGGTACCAGTTGCCCCAGCCGTTGACCTGATCCTCGACCCTAGCAAGAGGGTTGTATGTCGCACCGCCGTCAGTAGACTTGTATATGGGAAAGTAGGTGAGCTCCACGTCAGGGTCATAGTCTTCCCAAGACAAGAGAAGAGATTTGTCAGGGAGCTATAGAGTGTGGGCGTAAAGGGTGCGCCAGCTGGTAGCTGCCTTGCTGGGATAGAATACGGGGTTGTCGTTAAAATTGGACCATGGCGTCACTGCTCTTGGCGCCAGTGAAGCTGCGAGACCTGGGGTTGTGAGGACCACAGTGGTAAAGAGGCGACTGAAAATCATGGCGAAAGATGACTGAATAGCCAGAAGAGATTGAGTTGTTTGCTTGATGGCTCATGGAGAGAGTGAAGCGGAGGCAGCCATATTTATAGGCATTTAGTTCTGTTAGCTTTTTCCCGAATGTAACGAGAAAGTCATCGAGGGTAGGAAGCAGAGTCAAGATGCAGCTTTCCTCTCATCCTGGGGTGCATGGTCGATCACAGACCTCAAGGTATGTCATTTGCGGGGGTAACAGCCCAGCAGGAACTTACAATAGTTAGTCTAAATAAGGAATGGTTGAAAGAACAATCAATACCGGACGAACTCATAGGTTACCGGGGGTTGAAAATGTGCAAAATTAGGCGCTGACTTGTTAGGATTTACCACTTTCTTACATTTAAGGCTACATTTCTTTAATGCTAAAAGTAATTAAATAGAAGAAAATATATAAAACAGCTCTATAAATACTGATTATTAGAAATATCTATTTTATATTCATTTAAAGGGATATTTAGCACATAAATACAGATATAAATAATCTAGAGCTTGTACCAGCACTAACATTTCCAACCTGTGAGATTCGGAATGCCCTGTGGATCCAACGCGCTATCTTCATTTGACTAGAGGCGTAAATTGGCATGATATCGACTCTTTATTTTCTATCCTGCCAATTAGAGCTGCAGAATAAGGAGGACAGTATCCATAGGGGCGTTCCGAACGCCATAAGTTCCTACAGTGGTAGTATCAATACGGAATGGCTTTGACAGAAGCACCACCAAGTTTGGTACATGACCAACTGTAAACCTTGGAGGGTTGCGGAGGTCTCCGTGTAACCCCTGTACCTTGATGCATACGAGGAAAAGCCGGGTATTTTGGCCAATTGATATGTCGCATTTACGATGCGGGGAACCGAGTTCTCCGATTTGCAAGTTTAAGCCAAGCGCACGTATAGGACAATTAGCTACCTACTAAGTCAGTATATGTTGAGCTGTAAACAGCAAAACGCTCTCTGATTGGTCAGATTGAACCCACTGCGCGATTTCCGTAGCTTGATAAGGTCAAACCGACCGCCACCTTCAATTGAAGAAAACAAGGCTCTTTCAATCAAAGCTGGAATGCTCGTTGTGACTAATCTACGCTTTGTACAACAGTATATAAATACCGTTTTCCCTTGGGGGGTCTCCAAAGCTAATTGAGCTACCGGCGACGACCGGCGTAAGAGCCAACCAGCGGCCGCCATTTCCGACGAGGAGATGAGAAGCGCCTAAAGATTTACCCCGGAGTTTTATTCCGCCCCCTGCTCTTCGTTCCCCCGCAGATGGGGTCACAACTCGTCAGACAGAAACATCCAACTCACTTGGTTACAATGAAGCCCCCCAAAGCATGCACCGAGTGCCGAAGAACCAAGCGGAAATGCACCCGCCAAAACGGGCAACTCGGAGACTCATGCGACCAGTGCCAGATGAAGCATCTCAAGTGCACTTCCTGTTTGACAAACGTCACGGCCCGAACACTTGCCCTGCTGCCGAACTTGACTACGATCGATATTCCCGTCAACGTCGCCACTCGTCTTGTGGATCACTACCTCACCAAGCTTCACAATCGACCCCAAAGCTTGTTCCACCCAGCTACGCTAAGGAAACAGGTACAGGATGGCTCCGTCAATAAAGCGCTACTGCTGTCTATTTGTAGTATGGGTGCTAGATTCGATGCACATGAGAAGATCAGGTCGCTCGAGAGTACATACATTGGCGAATCCAAGCGCTTGCTTCTGGCGGACTTGGAAAACATTTGCATAGAGAACGTGCAGACGTGTATCTTGATTGCCAACCTGTACGCCGCCCACCTGAACCCCTCCTCTGAAGCCCTGTTCTTCCGTAAGTTGTACCCAAAACACTCCATGCTGCCAGCTACTTACCTTTCAAAGGCATTGGCGTCAATCTGCTACAAATCATGGAAGCCGGCACTTCAGAGACCGAGACATTGATCGACCGCGAGATAAGGATAAGGACGTGGTGGACTCTGTACATGGCCGACCGCTGGTCGTCTTCCAGTCTTGGACTAGCCCCACAGATCCAAGACACCGATATTGCCTTTGATCTTCCAATGCACGAACCCATCTTTGAGTCTCTATCCCCAGACGAAACGAAACGAAACGTCCCCTGGCAGCCGGGACTTTGGGCGCACAGTATTTCTCTGGTTCGCCTGTTTGGACCGATCAAGGATCTCAATCATCGCAGTGTTTATGGAAACATTGATAACGACGAAATCGAGTCGACTGTCGCGTCGCTTTCTAAGTCACTAGAAGAGTGGGAATGGACAGTCCCCTCAAGTGCTAGACTGAGCACGGAGAATCTTGAACGATACATTGAACAGGGCCATGGGGGCGCCTTCGTCGCTCTCCACTTGGGCTATCATCACTACGCCGCCCTGCTATACTTTCGCTTTCTCGAGCCTGCGGCATCGTCGTCACCACTGGCGGCTATATATCGAGCCAAGTGCAAATTTCACGCTTCCTCGTACAGCGACCTCGTGAGACTAGCACGTCAGAAAGAAAACTGCGATGTCAGCTACCCAACTGTCGGTCACATGGCAGTAGTATCCTCGTCAATCTTACTCCATACGCTTTTGTTTGGTGTGGACGAAGATGTCCAACCGGCCCGAGATGCCCTCAAGTCAAACTTTGAGGCAATCCTTGAACTACGGCGTTACTGGCCAAACACTGAGTCCATGGTATGTTAGTCAAGTACGAGAGAAAGTGGCTAGAACTAATTCTCGACAGATGCATCGACTCGTCACCTTTCAGAATTACTGTCTACTCTCTAATGATGACAGGACACATACCCTTGACGGCTGGATGCTGCGTTTCTTGATACAGTACTCACTTCCCCTTGGTGAGAAGGAAGTTGCACCGGTGACTTCGGCTATGGACCTTGACATGGACAGCTTCTCAGCTCGGACTCAAGCAGTAACTGAACAGGGCAGATACACTGCATTTAATATTGAGAACCTGAATTTGGATGGCGCAAACGCGTATGACATCGACGGAAGTGCTGCCAACTAAAGAGATGAAGACAATGGCAGAGAAAGAGGTAGGGACTTCAAGGTCTTATAAGTCAGGTTCATTGATAGGGAATTCAACAATACGACAATCTTTAACATCTCTAAGCTACTCACAAATAGAGTAAAAGGTTACCTCGGCAATCATCGTCCTCGCTGGTATAGTGACAGATATAGGAAAGCCGCCATAATCAGGATCCTCGTTAGGCATCATGGCAAAGCTACCACTCCTAGTCTCATCCCCATTCAAGACGCGCACTGTTCTCAATCGGCCAGTCGCCTCATCATCGACAACTTTTTCTTCGACTTTAAGAATTCCCGTAAAGCTTGCGTTCTGCAACGAACTCTTTGCGCTAACATGGAACCCCCACCCGATCAAAAGGAACTTTCCTCTCCCTCGGTGAATAACCATGCCTGATCCTGGACCTGCCTTTCCAAACACGAAGCATCGATCGATGGTGAGGTCGAAATCTCCCCAGCTCCGCTTTACGGGGTGAGAGATGCTCCGGGATGCACCGCTGGGGATCTCGTCGAAGCAGAATCCGACTGATGAGTTAGGCTGACGCTGCGCTTCGAGGATGATAGCTGACACTGACTTGAGAAGTGCGTAATGCTTGGTGAGGGGATTATCGGCTGGTTCTACTGTGTCAACACCAAAGGGAGCCACGCCTATCGCGGCATGGGAGCCATAGGCAATCCACATACGCCGTGCGCCATACTCATCTCGTCGCTGTTCCGGGACAAACAGCGGCTGATTCCTATGCCTATACTTGGCACAGGACTGTTCGTAGTCGTTGAGATAGATATCAGGACCAAGAAAATCCAAGTTCGGCGCGAATTGAATCCAGATATCCATGACGTTGCTCACGGCACCGCCGGAAGGATAATCCCCCGGCATACCGCCCCCACCCACAATGACCGGGAAGTCATTATCTGCATCATCTCCTGCGTAGTTCATCCACATATTGGTGTAGTGTGGGATAGGATATTGTGCTTTTCCAGCTCCTGCGACTTGATTCACGTAGAGAGCGTAGTGGTATGCCATGAACAGTTCATCGGTACGTGGCCCTGATCCAAAAACTGTCTCCCAATCGCCGCCTTCAACATCGCGCAGAGGATCGAAGTGTGTCAGGTTGTGAGTTTTCATATCTTCGTGGAGGCTTCCCCAGTCTGAAGTGAGGAACCCAAGCAGCTCCTGAGGAACAGGTTGGCGAAAGGCCTCCTCCGCTAGTTCAGACCCATCACGCGAATCGCCCAACAAACCACACTCGTTTTCTACCTGAACCATGATTACTGTGGAGTAAGGCTGGTCGAACTCCCGTATGTGTCTCATGAGTGCACCGAAGGCTTTGGCGTCAGCTTTGCGACACTCTGGGTGGAATATTGACACGACATCAGCCGTTTCAAGACGACCACCAGCTTTACGTAGTTTCGCTCGAGGGAATCGCTTCGGGTTTTGCTTGATCCACGATGGAACATATGTCGAAAGCCCTGCGCCCCATCAGTGACTATCAATCATGCCATGGCGGTGGTCTTACCGTTTTTGAACGAACCGAACCAGAGTAACACAAGATGTATCGAACGCTTCCGTGCCGCAAGAATGATCTCGTCGAGGACAGAAAAGTCAAAAACATCTTCTTCAGGCTCTATCATCTCCCAGGTCACGCAGCCTAGTAGAGTGTTGATGTGTGTATCGACCATCTTTTGCCAAACCGGCTCCATGTACTCAACTGATGTTAATGAAGAGTTTTGAAGTTCGCCTGCTCTCATGAGGAATGGACGCCCGTTGACGATAAGCTGCTTGGAGTTCTCATTGCGCCTGAGGTGAGGAATGTCGATACTGAGTGTGCCCATGTTGTTTTGTTTGGCGTGATGACTGCAAAATGGATTTGATAATAAAATGTAACCGAAGAAATGCAGCTGGGGGTTGTGGCGTAGAGTAGGATACTAGAGCTGTAGAGCTACCGAGGAATGGAAATCATCCGTGTGACATGCCATGATCACATACTGAGCGGGATTGGACGCTTGTGATTGGTTGATAAGCCGCACGGTAATGGGTTGAGCGGTCCGGATTACAAGCCTTCTGACTGGCTGCAATCTCGCTCCTCAAGAGGGTGTGGCGTGAGGATATGAATATTGATATGCAACTCAAGATGGGGGTTACAAATTGATGGATTTACTCTAGATCCAGGGCAACGAAATGCTATTCCTTTTCATTTCCGCGTGTTCAACCAACGCAGGATATGGCCTTGACAAGCTAAGCTTTTCCAACTGATTGCGAAGAATATCAACATCCAGAAAGCTTCTACCTTCTACTACGACACTGAAAACTGTCACCTACCTTTTGAAAACGAGTGACGGATATTCCGTTGATCATGAAAAACAATATAGCCATAGATATCTTGTAAAATAGGGTCATTGGTTAAGTGAGTAGAGTAGCTTGGCTTAGTGCGGACTTGCAGGTACTACTAAATATCATAAAAGTATGCGGTATTGGAGCTCAAGCTTGTCTTACTTGATCCCAAATTGTGATTGGCAGGTGAGGTTATCTAAATACTGCAGTCAGAAATTGGATGTACGAGCCGAGCCGCCTTACTAACCCCCAGAGGCTATAGGCCTTTCAAGGTTACAACAATCAGCGCCCGGGACGTCATCATGCCACAACAGTGGACTGGCTTCACCCTTTCGATAGCTATTTTAGTTACGCACCGTAACCTGACGGCTCTGGCCTTGGTACTGTTTGCAAAGCGTACTCAATCATCACTCTTGGGTTATGCTTGGCAGGGTGTTTCACAGTTGGTCTGTCCCGAGACACAGGATATCATACGCGCTGCTGGTAACGAGGGTATGAAGGTTCAAAGACTCCAGGCAGTCGTAGGCATGCTAAGCCAGAAAATGCCTAAATGCTGTAGAAATATACCGGATATATTCGCCGAGTCCTTCCGCCTTTCACCACTTATCTTTTTAGGGCGTGATAGTGCTTGTAATCCTCTTGCTTCTTTTCCACAGTGGCGAAGCTTCCTCCTGGAACAATCGGCCGAGCCCTTGACGCTGCATGAGATACAGACTTTCCTGTAATGAAAACAAGGCTATTTTAGTTAGAGATAGGATACTAATAGTCTAGATATACGGGTAAGAGTTCCAGACCTTCAACAAAATATGCTATTAACAATAAATCCACCAGGCTGATAGTATACAGAATGATAGCTAGATACAATACTACATTCGCTTTAAGACTCTAGCTAGTCTTACTCTACATATATGCTCATGAGCTTCGTGAGTGAGTCGTACTCTAGAGGTTGCATTATGTATCACCACAAACAATCGCTCCAACATGAAATATGACACATCATGGCACTGCTATCTCCCAAAAACGAATCCTTGTCCATGGCCCAGACCCTGCTGATATCGTGCCTACTTCCTTCTTGTTCGGTTCTAATTGATCCAAATTGAGCAGTGAATGTAATCATCATAGTTGGGAGAAGTTGAAGATGGCCTTTTGGAGCTGGTCGGATTAAATAGTGAAAGATATCAAAAGATGATAGCGAGCACACAGTCCTGTAAGTATATAACAACTACGTATCGCCTGTATTGCAATGGAGATTCCGATATGTATAATTCACAGTGCTTAACACAGGGATAAAAATTGGGAGGACAAATAACTTCTCTCCTGGTAAATACGGCTTGTTCCAGCAAGGTTGAAGCTTTGGTAGACGTGACGTATCACTATTAATAGTATCGTGACCCTATGGATATGTTAGCGTGCATCGGGACCTATCATTTCATTTCGTGCACTTCTCTGTTGGCTTTGCTTGGTCTCAGAAGTCTTGCTTCGTGAACGGGCTGTGCTCTCCACTAACGCTAGGCTTCAATACAGCACCAATCGGCGATTCCTTGAGCGCCAAGAAGTGCTACAAGGGTCCAATTACAATTAGTACGTGAATGCTGTTTGACTCGGCCACTTCGGTGAAATCACAGGCACGCCAAGCCAACATCTACAGTACCAACAGCGTCTCTACGGATATCACCAATCATATAGCCCGAACGACTCCTCGCACAATCTTGGTTCCTCTTTCTGAGCGCGAGAACATCCTATTTGACCACAAGTCTACATTCATACTATAATTAAATCCCGCTGGTTGTTGGTTTTGAGATTGACAATGTCGTCCAGCGGTTAATAGAGTTTAGGAATGGCCATGCCAGTATGCCCCACCATCCTTGTTCTCAGCGCTTACCAGTCATCACCTTCCTTACGCTATTTCCTTCTCAATTCAAGGTAGACAGTAGATACGACGTTGGTACATGTATCAACAGACTAGCGACAATAGCTTTACATGGGTCACACAGAATTCAGATTACTGTCATCGAGTTATGTTTTCAATTGTCTATGTTCTGAGTCTTAAACACCGTGAATTTCCCTTAACCCTTTCAACGAGTCATCTTCTAGTAATTGAGCGGCCTTCATGCGGTTCTCGTGTTGATATGAGAGTCCACGAAGTAAGAAGGATATAACAAGCTCTCTCTCGTCTGCGGTAACATCAGGACGAAGCTGACTGAGCCTCCGCTTCAGATCGAACTCAGAAACTGTCTGGCAATTTTGATCGTACCATTTGTCCTCACCTGAGCCCCCAACGTGGTATGTTCCCTTCCAAGAGACTGGAAGGGGACCAAGCGTATTAACAATGGATGAAACTACTGATGAGTGACCCCAACCTTGAAACAGATACGTTCCTGTGTACAACTCAAAGAAAATGCACATATAGCTCCAAATGTCAGAGCCATAGGATGGGCTGGTGTTATGTACTCGCTCAGGGGCGCAATATGTAGCCGGCGATTGCATCTTCTGGGTGGGAGTTCCTACTTTGTGAGCTAAGCCAAAGTCGCCAAGGACAATGGTATCTCCTATGAGATCCTCATCGGGCTTCATCGGCATGACTAGCTCGCCTTCCTTCCACTGCTCGGTCCACAAACTCATCTTTCTTGGTCGTCCAATCTTCTTGTACTTTTCTGCTGTGTCGCCCTTCTCAAGAGCGCGTAGGCTGTACATTATATTGGCAGTGTTAAGGTCTGTTTCGCATGTTAGCTGTGCCAGTGTCACTGTTAAATGAGCTCACCTGCGTGCACGATTTCAGCCTCATGAAGTGCTTTCAAGGCTTGCAGCAGCTGTACCGCAAACGACAAGCGAGTGGCAAGTGGTTTACTCTTCGGCGGGTAATTCCTGAGATTTGGTCCTTGCATGGGAAAGACCATGACCCGGTGCTGGCCATGGGGACTTGGAAGAGTGAAACTTGTGCGATAGACCAACAAGTATGTCAAGTCTTTGACAGCGCCAATGATTTCGCTCTGTATACGGTACTCGTGATCTTCTGAGTTCCCTAGCATCAGAACCTTCAGGGCAACATCTGTCCTCTCAATTGTATCATACGCCATCCAGACAGTAGAAAAGCTACCATGGCCTAATTTATGGATGATGCGGTATCTATCAGCGATGATCTCACCGATTGAGAGAGGGTAGCAGATGCCACGTGGATAAAGGTTGATATCCTCGCAAACGAATTCCACATCACCTTCATCGTCCGAGTCGACAAAATCGCCCCAGTCATCAGAAGTGTCGCTGTCGCAAATCTGATCACCTGCTTTTGCCGTCTTTTGGGTCGAGCCATTAGAAATAAAGTCGGAGGCGGAAGTTTGATCCATTTTCGCTGGGAAAGAACAAATAAGATGGAAGGGAAATGTTGGTGTTGGTAGGAAGCCAGGAAATATGCTGGAAGAAAGTGTACGTGCGCGTCGCTTATCTAATCGCCTTTGAACTGTGATTGGCCAGCTGCGGGGCTGGTTGTTGGCGTAACGCCGGCCAGCAGTGCGCCCAACAACATGGCCTTGATGGGTCTAAACCACCTGGCCATGTCAAGCGCCCGTAAAGATCTTATCTGTTTTAGGAATGTTGTTGGTTCTAAGAGTTACGTATGAGAAGTTGTACACAGGCTCCCTTCCAAGGCCATGTCTATGTATATAAACCTTTGGCAGTCTACCTCAGACGCTTGACAATCCATAGAGATCAGCAAAGAACAGTTCATTTCCTACCATTTTACTCGTAACATAATAACCTCTTGAACCCACTGTCATTGCAAATTAGACAACTTCGCTATATTTTCTGAGATCTACCACCTACGAACACAATGTCTTCCTACTCAAATTCCCTCTCGCCTAACTCATGGGATGGTACCGTTGGCTCTGTTCGCATCCGTTGGTCGCCAGATGCTCCGAACAGGATCCTGGAGCATGCTGGAAATATCGGTGCACACGTCAGTACAATCAAAGCTATGAGCGAGCATTTTGCATATGCGACAGCCCAGCGAATCGGCAGTGATCAGATTGTCATTCAGTAAGTATTTCACCTATATTTCGAAACTTAGGATGTATCTGACTGTTTACTCTAGGGGTTCACCGCACAGAGAGTCTCTCAACAGTGCGACAGGAGAGGTATCTCAAGATGACATACACATTAGTGCCAATGCTACCGGTGGAGGTGCAGGTCAGAATAAAGTGCATATCTACCTCTACGGCGTTGGTCAGGGCTCCACGGCCTATGACAATGTCCGAGTCAGGGGAGAGACTGTGCTTAAGCGCATTAAGAAGAAAGGCTACTCACTTGACCAAGCCAATTCGTATGGATCTGTGAGCCTAGCAAGCGGCTCTGTAGCAACTTCCTCGGGAGGGTCTGGCTCTCAGTCTGCCTCGTATTTTGATTGGACACTGGATGCGGCGAGCAACAAATACAAGCGCTATAACTATGCTAGGAAGGCATGGGAATGGACCGCGGTTCCGGCATCCACCGGAGGATCCCAGGAAGCATCAAGCTCCAGTAACACCGGGCAATCTAGCTCATCTGGACAGACAGGATATTCCGGTTGGCAGTTGGACACAACCTACAACAGATACAGGAGGTTCAATCACGGGACTCAGAAATGGGAATGGCAGTAGCAACCTCTGAATTTATAAGTCATGACAATCTTAGAGGAGTTTTATGTAACTTTAGGCAAGTTTGGTTCAAATCAGTATTCTTTTAGAGGCAATTTATATAAACTAGTGGAAATTTATATAAATGAATGAAGACTAGTAGAGTTTTAGACTGGTTGTTTCGTATTAGCTGAATTTGCCGTTAGAAGTCTTCTTCCTCCTTGAGGTTCGTGTCTCTGGTAGCCAAATCATGCAAGCCGAAGAGACGGCTGTATCTAACAACTCAAGCCGGACTAAAAGCGAGAAAGGCCGAGATGGGGAAATTCGAAAAGGCGATGTAACCTACCCTTCGGGGACTTCAACATCATAGCCTCAATCAAATAGCATCTAAGATCTGCCTAGAATAACTCTTTTCCCGCACGTACTCCGCGGAACCCATACGGCGTTTCCCACCTCGATGTACTTTCACCTAAATTCTCATTCCCAATCAACAGCAGCCCCAGCTCGTCAAAGTTAGCCGAAGTCAACTGTCAAGCCCCGGGGGTCACCTAGCTCCCCACCAACCTAGGCCCCTTCCAGAAGGTCGACACGCTTAGCAGTTCAAGTCCCCCATAAGCTTAGCGCATTGAGCAGGTCGACCCATTGAGAAGTTCGACGCGCCAAACCCTCTAGTGTAGAACTGCTGCCACTTTCATCATAGCCTCGATCCCCCTCATATTGATAAGACCCTGTAATTCCATTTTATTACATTTCATCTTCATAAACATGTCTTGCGATATCGTTCTCCCTATCATCATTCTTATCACCAGCGGGCGTAACAATGCCTTCAACAATTCTCACCAACGGCCGCTTCATAGGCGATGATGACTCGTATCGCGAGTGTATGATCGTCGAAGGATCTAAAATCGCTTACATCGGATCTGCAGACGACAAAACAGTCCAAGACGCAAAATCTCAAGGCGCAGAAATTCTGGATCTTGAAAATCGCGTTGTTCTTCCTGGATTCATCGACAGCCATGTCCATCTTTTGTTCTTCGGTCTTTCACAGCAAAAACTCGATCTTGGGGGATGTAAATCCCTACAAGACATTCGACAAAGAATAACAGAATTTGCTGCTGCTAATCCTGACTTACCCAAGATTCTGTGCAGAGGATGGCTTCAATCTGCGACGGATGGAGTTGCTCTTGCGAGTATGATTGATGATATCGACCCACGGCCTATTTTTATTGATTCAAACGATCTTCATTCTGCGTGGTGCAACAGCGCTGCCTTGAAGGAGCTTCCTATTTATGAAATTAAGGCAAAGTGCCCTGAGCATCTTACATGCGATGAGGATGGCAATCCAACTGGTCTTCTAGCAGAATGGGCTGTTACAGCATTTATCTGGCCATTTCTGATTCAATCACTCTCAATGGATGATAAACTCGAAGCTTTGGAACGAGCTGTTCAGGCTTATTCCGCAGAGGGATACACTGGTGTTATTGATATGGCGATGGATGCAGTAGCTTGGGAAGCTTTGCAGACGTTACGAGAGAGGAAGGGGATTAATCTTCACATCGCAGCTCATTGGTTCGTTCCATACGAAGCAGATGAGAAAGTACTCGATGAGAAGATCCAAGAAGCCATCGACATGCACAGCAAATTCCATCCTTCGAAATCGCCAGAATTCTGCATCGTCGGCGTCAAACTCATGTGCGATGGTGTAGTAGACGGCTGCACAGCCGCGTTGTCATATCCCTACGGCGAATCAACCGATCTGGTGCAACCTCTATGGCCCGGCGAAGCAATGAATCGCGTTCTATCACAGATCACAAAAGCCGGAATGCAATGTGCCATCCACGCCATCGGCGACGTAGCAGTCTCCCAAGCCATATCCGCCATCTCAAGCACCAACAACCCCACCGCGCGTCACCGCATCGAACATCTCGAGATGGCAACCCCCGAAGACGCCCTCCGCCTCGGCAGTCTCGGCATCACCGCCTCCGTACAACCGGTCCACAGCGACCCAGCAATTCTAGAAGGCTACGCCAAGCTCGTCAAGCCCTCCGCGTGGAAACACTGCTTCCCCTATAAAGAATGCCTCGACGGACATGCGAACGTGGCTATTGGGACAGATGCACCTACGGCGCGACACCTGCCGTTCCCGAATTTGTATAATGCTACTACTAGAAAGTCGGCGCTGGAACCGGAGAGGGAGACTGTTACGAATGGGGGGAGTGCGTTGACGTTGGAGCAGGCTGTGAGGGGGGCGACGTATGGGGCTGCGTATTCGAGGTTTGCGGAGGGGTGGACGGGGAGGTTGGAGAAGGGTTTGAGGGCGGATTTTATGGTGTTGCCAGGGGTTGTGAGAGTAGATGGATTGTTGGACATGAAGGTTGATGAGACGTGGTTTGGGGGTGAGAGGGTTTATAAGAAGTAGTTTGCTATTGATCTTGAAGATGTAGATTAGATGTATAACATTGAATCTGTAAGAACCCATGCAATATCATAACGATAAGCATAAAATCGATCTCTCGAGATGGACTCTTATCTCAGCCTCAAGCCTATATCAAGGCTATGACGATGCCCTCGGCCCGACCAACCAGCTAATTTCTGCTACCCCAGACCGCCCCATCCCGTTATCACTCCAACACCAACTCCCGATATCTTATCTCATACTCACCCATCACAACATGTCCCGCTCAAGAAACGGCTGCTCAACATGCAAACGACGTCATCGGAAATGCGACGAGACAAAACCAGCATGTCGTGAATGTCAAAAGAATAACCTCACCTGTGAAGGGTATGCTCTAAAGTTACAATGGGATGTAGGCGTTGCGTCGAGGGGTAAACTTACTGGTTCTTCACTTCCGGTTTTGGGGGCTGGTAATGGGAGGAAGAGGGAGAGGGTGGAGATTGATGGTGCGGAGGGTTTTGGGCAGTTCCAGACTTTGCCACTGGGTGTTGAGAATGGCCCGGTGCTGGATTTAATGGATATGCAGTGCCCTGTGATCGAGACTGAAGAGCCGCAGTGGCTTCAACGGAGGAGTGATCAAGAAAAGCAGCTCTTTAAAGAATGTAAGCCAGCCGCCAACCCCAATACCCTTCCACTGACAAGTAAGTTATTCAAAAAACCGTATTCCTCTTCTACTCCACCTCCACAGAAGATCCATTCCCTCTTGAACTCCAACGCCTCGCCCTCCAAAACGAACCACTATATCTCGGCCTAATCGCCACACACGTCTACAACACCAACCCCCGAAACCCCCCACCTCTATTCCACGATCTGTGTAATCAAAGCCTCCGTCTTTTTCGAGAGCAGCTAAGTCGGTTTGATGGGACGTTGGATGGGGGATTGGTTAATGCGGGTGTATTCCTCTGCACACTTCACGTAAGTCCTCCCCCTTGACCGACTTTGAACCTTGAAGTATTGATCGTGTATGGTAGTTATTTCAAGGAATTCTATGGACGGCGCATCTTAATCATATGATGTGGGTGTACCATCTCTTCCCGCAGTCTAAAAACGCGCATCGGATTGGAGATCTGGAATATCGCTTTTCGTTGGAGGCCATGGCGATAATGGACATTCCCACTTTCGTCCGCGGGCGCGATACACCGACCCTTGGAATCTGGGGTTTTCTGCGCTCTGCCCAAAAAGCGTCTTCAACAGGACTAGTCGGGGGTGTCGAAAGTGTCTCTGGTTTACCGCGAAGTCTTCTCGATATTTTTGGCAGAATGGCACATGTTGATGTGGAGAATGACTTTGCTAACTGGGAGGGCCACGAGGGATCTATACCGCACGTTCATCTCTGGGAGGCCTTTCGGATATCAGGAATCTTAATGACTCGAAGACAGAAACGCACACAAACTGGCTCACCATCCAACGAGATGCTAGTCTGTCGTCTAGTAGCCACCCTAGATGCACTCTACGAAACCCGCAAACGCGAAGAATGCGCTCACATCCTCGCTACAAACAGCATGCTATATCCCTACACCGCAGCGCGTCTCGAAGTAACCATTCTCCAAACACGACCATCCTGGGTCTAAACGCTCCGTCGGTGCGGTAGTATCTGCGATGCATACCGCGACACGCCGAATGCGCTAATTTTAGAGGAGATACTAGATAAGGCGTTGGAAAGGGGCGATAATGAAGTTGATCTTGATAGAGAGACGAAGGTGAGAGGTGTAGAGTTGAGTTTGTTTTAGCTAGGCTGTTTTAGGATGGTCGACACGGGGCCAATGAGGTGTTACGGGCTGAGTGGGTGGACCTGCTGTTTGGATGCTAGTACGGAAGGCCAAATCGACATCTATGCTAAAATTCATCTCTTAGTAGGTTGACCCTATACCATACAGGCCTATACCTTAAAATTTATTCTAATGCAATATCCTAGATAGTTCATTATATAAAAGTAGATCTAACTAATTAAAACCTCTTACTTAGCTAGGCTATATAACTTTATAATACTAATCTTTAAGCTTAAGTTTAGCTTTATTTTTATCCTTTAAATCTAATCTACTTTAAGAGGTAAGAAACCTTTACTTTCTATATATTACATTTATTTATAATTGCTTTTTATAGCTTAATATATATTTTATTAATTTTATATATTTAAAAGCTTTATTTTTATTATATTTTTAAGTAATTTAAAGTACTTTTTCCTTTTTATTTTCTATTTTAAGTATAACCTTCTAGGCATTTACTTTTAGCTTATATTAATTACCCTCTCTTTTTACTCTTAAAACCCTTTTATAATTTAATATTATATTAATTATAATTCCTCTTTTAAGTACTTTATTTAATATATCTCTTACTATATATTCTTTTTATTTTAATATATTATAGTTATTACTTAAAGTTAATCTTTTATTAAAGATTCTATCTAGATCTTATAAAACTTTATACTATTATATAATATTATAATAAAGTAAACTTATAAAGTACTTAAAAATAAAGCTATATATAATACTAAAAAAGCTTATATTACTACTAAAATAAAGGCTAAAGTAAATTATATTATTATTAAGAAAAAGGCTAAAATATTTTTTTTTTTTTTTTTTTTTTAAGTTTACATAT
>SRZU01000063.1:224672-236493 GCA_013183765.1 Fusarium xylarioides
CTAAGGCAACAGGGCTTATATTTTCTGTACAACACACCCCCCATTTTATACGGAATCTTCCGGATGAAATGTTATTCCGGGGTTTTAGTGACTCAGTCCTTGCTTTTGCACTCTTTTTTATTCACGTATTTACTGGGGTTCGAACAGTGGTCTCTGCGCGATTTCGGAAGTTACAGGCTTTTGCCGCTGTGGCTAGCCTCCCGGGCTCATAACTGTTGAACTAAACCACTGTGCCAAAGACCTACAAAATGTAAGGTCCCTACACTAGGGGCCTAAGGCAACAGGGCTTATATTTTCTGTACAACACTTGCTCTTCAGCTGGGCCAGATCTTCCTCTTGCAACCTACTTTAAACAATACTACGCTTCAATCGTCTAACACGCTTCGGCAGTAAGTCATCCAACCCACCTTCCATACCTTCTGATCGCAGCCGCTAATAACATCACAGCTACACCGTCACGATGCATATCAGAAGAAGCCTGCAGACTCCCGATCCCAATGAGCCTTATCTGACAGAAGGACCTAATGCAACCGAAATGAAGGATATAATCGACCAAGCTATTAGCAGCAGTGACTATTATAAGCTATATAATAAGGCAATAGAGATCCTAAAGGCCTAGGAGCATACAGATAATATTAACTGCATTAAGCAGGCAGCCTTTAGTTGCAAGATCCTTAAGGTTACATAGCCTTATTATAAGCTGGTTGATAGAGGCTTCCTTAATGCTAAGATAAAGGCACTTAATGCACTTGGAGAGAAGTTGCTTAGAGGGATAGATCTAGAGATCAAGGAAAGGGAATTCATTATAGCCATTCGCAGCAGCTTATATAATAAGTAGCTTGAGGCCATCAGGTAGCAGGCCGAGAGGGCAATAAGAATCACTCTGCAGTGAAGATGAGGGGGATGGCGTACCGCGAAATGGATGAGAGAGGGGTAATTGCAGGGTTCTGTTAGAAGAAAAATGTTGTACAAAGCGTAGATTAGTCACAACGAGCATTCAAGCTTTGATTGAAAGAGCCTTGTTTTCTTCAATTGAAGGTGGCGGTCGGTTTGACCTTATCAAGCTATGGAAATCGCGCAGTGGGTTCAATCTAACTAATCAGAGAGCGTTTTGCTGTTTACAGCTCAATATACCCCTCATTTGACTGCATATTGTTTATGCAGTTAAATAAGTCCTGAATAGCTTTAATTTTACCTAATGCGCTTTTATAATAGAAAAGAAATAGATAGATAATAGGAAATTGTAATAGCATTATATTATTGTTACCCCAAGTGTATGCCCTCTTAATCTTATAAATGTAAGCATAATAGGCACAGTAAATTATAATAGAGAAGCGCTATATAGCCTTTAGGTCTTTGCTTTTTTAGCTATAAAAGCCTTCCTCTTATCCCTTTGTAATCTCTTCTTCTTTTTTCTCCTTTAAGCTTTATGATTTTTATTATAGTATGTAATTATCTTACTAGCCTCTTGCCTTAAAGCATCTATCCCTTTAATAGTATGCTCTTTATCCTGCTTATATACTAACAATTTAATATAGCCTCCTGCTCTTAATAACCCTGCTGTTTATAAAGAACGCAATAATCGCCTTTAGGCTACTGTTTTTCATGCTAGTTGCCCTATATGCAACCGCTTTGCTTTACCGCTTTATGCCCCTCATTTAAGTGCTATAACTTATACCTGCAAGCCTTCTGTTAATCTCTCTACTGCGCCTGATACCTGGCCTTCCTGCCTGCCTCTTGGTAGGTTATTTTGATCTTGCTATAGCTGTTCCCCTAGTAGTGCGCATTTATGCAAGCAACTTAATGCTTATTAGGTTACATATAAGTCTAGCGCTTATTTTCCTCCCTTAAAAGGCAAAGCTATTATTATAAGTCTTACTCTTATCTCTTATTTATTATATATACTAATTAAAGGTAATATAGCTTAAATTTAAACTTAAAGATAATATCCTTAAGCTTAATTATGCTCTAACTAAGGTTAAAAGCTCTGCTAGTGCTATAATACCTTATAATAGTAAGGTTAAGCTTCCTTCTAATAATAATACTACACCTAAAACCCCTTGCCCTGCTAAGAAGAAGAATTCCTCTGCTGCAGTTACTCTAGTAAAAACCCCTAAGACTCCTAAGACTTTATATGCTTTAAAGTGTAAGCTTAAGTTCCCTAAAGGCAAAGAGTATACATTCCTATATATGCAGTGCTTTAAGGGTACCTTATTAAATAAAAGTCTATTATCTTATTACACTATAAAGGATAAGCCTAACCTGAAGTGCTATTATTATTGCTCTTATAGTAGTTATAAGAGTTATGCTAGCCTATAAGTGCTTTTATATTTCTTTTTAAGTATATTACTAACTCATTTAATCCCTATTATTTGCTTCCTCTAGCTATTACCCTTTGCAATGCAATTACTAATAGCATTTATTCTATAAGTTATTTATCTTTCTTTATCTATTTGCTTTAAGCTAATTATTTATGCAGGAGATTACCTATACTAGGACTTATACTTTAGTTATATTTAAGCTCTTTAAGGCTTACCTTACCCTTTTTACTATTTCTAACTATTATATTCTTCCTTCTTAGGTCTTTAAGATTCCTTATCTTAGTCTAGGTATACTTGCTTCTAATAAGGGGAGCTTTCCTAGTGTAATGGATCCTAAGGCTCTTAATATAATCTATAATGGCTTAGTAAGACTTAGTAGCATTATCCCTGTTAATGATAATGATAAAGTTAAGGATAAAGATGAAGATATTAGTAATAATACTGTTATTTAAGCTTTTTAGAACTGTTTGCTATGCTTAGATAGAAGTGTTTTAGCTGTAGGAGATACCCTAGGCTCTTTGCCCTTATTACTAGCTAGTTAAATGATTAAACTTTACTTTATTAAGACTTTTAACTGTTTAAGCTGCATAAGATTAAGTAATGCTTTAAAGTGTTTAAATTGCTACTATAATAGAGCTTTAGTTAATCTATCTGCTAGCATCTCTGCTATAGGTAAGTAGGTAACCTAAAAGCTCCCTTTACTTTCTTCTTATTGCAGCTATATATTCTAGATTTCTATATAGTGCAGTTAAGTATTAATCTTAGTACTTAGCTTTATAATAAGATATATTATCTATTAATTATTATAGTAGATAGTATATAGCTTTATTAGGTAAAAGTGCAATTTATTAAGAAAGTGCTATAGACTTATTACTTTAGCTATAGTATGCTTTAATGCAATTAGTTCTGCCTCTATTATAGAGGTTAAAACTGTACTTTAGCATATTGCTTTCTACATTATAGCGCTACTAAAGAGGGTAATAAGATATCCTTATAATAATTTCCTTATTTCCTTATTATCTGCAAATAAAGCATCTAATGCTATGTAGAGTGCTTAAGTTTTATTATAATTACCTCTATAGGCAATTGTAAAATTACAAGTAATATAAAGATATTAAAGAGCTTAGTCTATAGACTTATAGTGCTCTTTACTTAGATTTATAAGGTATTTAGAAAGCTAGGATGCTACAAAAGTAATATCTAGCCTTACTATTACTGCAGTATATAGTAAAGATTTAACCTTTTCTTAATATAACTTAATATAGGCTAGGGACGCTTAGTCCTCTCTCTTAGAAAGCTTAGTAACAGGAATAGGAATGGTAGGGAACCAGTTGCGCTTATTAAGGTTATATTTAACTGTATATTTCTCTAGATATAAGTTATAATAGAGGTAGATTTTCTTATTTAGCCTGTCTCTAATAATTCTAATTTCTAAGAACTACTTAGCTTCCTCTTTATCTTAAAGCTTATATATCTCTTTTAGCGCTTTAATAATCTTATCTGCAGCTTCTTTCTGCTTATAGTAATACAGGATAAGGATATTATCTATAAAGAATACTACCAGTATATCTTGCATTTTTATATAAAATAAGCACTCCTCTTCCTTACTAGGTTTTAGACTAAGGCATTTTAGAGTACTTAAGAATTCCTTAAACTATAAGATAGGTAAGTCTTTCAGTCTATATAGTGCTCTTTCTAGCTCTATAAGCTTTCTAGCTTATTTAAAGCCTTATAGGAAGTAGTATGTAACTGGAAGTTTATTTTTATTACATATTGCATTAATAAATACATTTATTACATCTAGTTAGTAGATTTTAAGATTATACTTAGCTGCTAGAGTGACTACAATATGGAATAAATGCGCTGTAAGAGTCACTGTATATGTACTTTAGATTGTATTTTCTAGTTATAGATCTCTATGTATATAGATTTACACTTTGCATTTATTTAAGTTTCTATTCTAGTTAAATTTATATATAAATACCTATTTTATAGGTATAGGCTTAGTCTATGCATCTTGCTATAATATTACTATCTAAGTCTTAAAGTCTATAAGCTTCTTCACTTTAGTGTATACTGCTATAAGAAATAGCTCTTTAAATGCATAAGTTTCTAGCTCTTTTTATATCTTTAGAGGTAAAAGGAGTGTATTCTAGTGAATCTTTATAGGCTCTAAGGTCTTATATATCTGCTTAGGCTTTAGAGGATTAAGCTTTAGGTTTAACTTTATTATGCTTTTTCTGTTAACTTTCTTAGCCTTTTTAATTATACTGAGGAAAGTAGTAAAAGCTATAAGAACGCTTCTAGGATATAGTAGCTCTTCTTTATAGTAATTAATTAAGAAGAAAGCTGCTTTATTATCCTGTCTGTGCCCTTGCATCTTTATCTGTATTTTTAGGTCCTATCTTGTGCTCTTTCTTTCTTGCTTAATATCTTATTATTAAGCACTGCATCTTAATGGTTCTCCTGTAGGTTATCTTTTCCCTTTAGGGTATCCTTAGCCCCTTTTTAGTTATGCTTTATGATTTGCTGCAAGCTCTAGCTGTATTGTTGCCTGCATCTCTGCATCTAGTAGAGCGTTAGTTTATATCTTAACTGGTATTATAGAGTGCATCTAATATTTTAGTAGAGCTAAGGTCTCTATCTTAATCTAATCTGGTATTCTAAAGCATTTAGGAGTTACTCCTATTAATTTATTTAATATATACTTGCTATCTAATAGTACTTTCTTTATTCCCTGAAGGTATTATATTTATACTCTTTAACTTTCTATTAAGCTTCTAGGGATATTTCTAGTAGCACTTTATTATCCTTAAGGTATAATACTCTCTTCTAGTAAGCTTTTATTTATGCTAGTAGAGCTTTAAAGCTTTTAGTTTATTGCATTATCCTTTACTTTAAGAGGGGTTTCTCCTCCCTATATTATTATATTAGGGCTTAAAGGAGTTTAAGCTGCACCGCTACCCCCCAGGTGTACATCTAGTTCTAGGGTCGCTTCTGGCGTTCTAAGTCCAATTAGTTAAGGTCTAGTCAGATCTCCTACTGCGCCTTAAGTATCCTTTGCGCTCTCTAATTATTATAGAATACTTATAGGCATAGTATTTACCCCTAAGCTTAACCTAACTAGTTATTTAACTAGTATATCTGCTTAAGGAGCTCTTTCTATCTTAGTCTTATCTAGATAAGACTAATCTTTGCAGACTACCTAGTTATTAAGCTTAATAATAAGCTCTTCTAACTAAGGCTTAGTATATTTATTATAAAAGATAGATTTATTAAACTGCATATTTTGCATTATTATTACTCTCTTAAGGTAAAAGATCTAGATACAATATATATTACTTATAATATATCCTACTAAGTATCTAATATATGCCTTTAGCTTAATCTTTATATTTCTCTTTTCTTTTTCTTCTTCTTTCTCCCTTTTCAGGGAGTATATGCAGCAACCATATACAAGCAGTAAACTTATACTTAGTTTAAGATCTGCATTTTCTTATCTTATTTGCAATAGTATACAGTATTTAAACCATTCTTTAAGTACTTTAATTAGTAATTTCCATCTAAGTCTGCGCGATAGGCTGATGTTAAGCAGATAGGATGCTATTTCAGTGCTCTGCAGGTATACAATGCGCACATTAAGCCCTCCAAGAGCGTTAAGTTTAGTTGCTTGTAATATCATAGCGTTTAGTCTTATGCATGAATGTTAGCAACGCGTTAGATCTTGGCATAATATGCTCGTTTAAAGGGTTAAGGGATTTTCATGTAGTGAAGTTATATGTAAGGGTTTAGGGTTTACATTTTAAAGATTTAAAGAATTAGAATTTAGAAAGAATTAAGGAATTGCTAAAATGCTATTAGTTATGCAGTGGAAGTTACTGGGAATTGCTTCCTATCTGGGCTCATAACTGTTATACAAAGTGTAGATTAGTCACAACAAGCATTCCAGCATTGATTGAAAGAGCCTTATTTTCTTCAATTGAAGGTGGCAGTTGGTTTGACCTTATCAAGCTACGGAAATCGCGCAGTGGGTTCAATCTGACCAATCAGAGAGCGTTTTGCTGTTTACAGCTCAACAAAAAATGTATTGAGTTTTATGTAGGTTTAGGCGCCTAAAGTTAAAGACCTAAAGTCATGACATTAGCATTAACAGAGGGCAGAATTAATTACGCTACACAGCATGTAACCAGTCTACAATCGTAAAGACTAGCCAAACATCAGTGCACTATTAGTATAAACAGGGAATAAATATAATATATTTATAGTAATTATTTATAATAATCTATATAAAAAGTATATTTATATATATAAAAAAAATATTAAATTAAATATATACTATTTATATAAAATGTATTATTAATTTCTAATTAACTACTTAATATTAGTACTTTAAGAATTTATTCTTTTAATTTAGCTTTTAACTTATAATAACTACTATAAGTTAATATATTAAGCTTTACTTAATCTAGATCTTTTTAAAGGTATATAAAGATAAGAGTTAATAGAATTTAAATTATAAAAAGACTAAAGTAAGCTTAATAGTATAAATAATAGAAATTAATTAGTAAATAATTATAAAAGTTATAAGTCTTAAGAATAAAAAGAAAATATTTATAATTAAAGAAGAATGGAAGATAGTTATTAATAGGTTACTAATAGAATATTTATATAAATAACTTCTTCCTTATATATTATTAATAGGTAAAGGAAGGTTAAATATTATAGTATTTCTCTAAGTAATATAAAATATATAAGGGCTTTTTATAGCTTTTTAAGCTAATCTAGGAAGTCTTTTATAAAAGAAGATAGCTTAAATAAGTCTAAGTTAAGAGACTCTTAGAATTAGTTTAAAGCTATAAAATAAAAATATAATAAGAACCTTTCTTTAATTAAAGAAACCTTTAAAGCATATTATTTATATTAGCATATAAAGCAATATATACTCTATGCTCTTTTAATTATAATAGTACTTAGCTATATTATAAAAAGGTTTCTAGCTATATAGCTTAATGTAGAATATTTAAGATTATAAGTAATATAAGCCTAGAATTAAAGGAGGCTTTCTTTAGATTGCCTTTCTATTTATTATATTAGTTAATAATATAATATAATACTATATTAAATATACCTTCTTTAAAGAAAGATCTATATATAATTAAAGTTAATTTTTAAGAGTAGCTAGCCTATAAACTATAGTAAGTATATAATTACTATATTAAATTACTATAAATACCTTTTTAGGACTAAGAAAACTAAAAAGAAAATTCTATTTTTCTATTAATAGTAATATAAATAGATCTATATAGCTAGATATATATTAAGAGGCATAAAGTTAAATGAAGTTAGCCTTAGCTTATTTTTTAATACTGCTAATACTTAAAGATAAAAGAATTGATTAAATACTGCTTTAGTAAATATCTTATTTTAATTTTAATAGAAATAAAAGAAAAAGAATAATAAAGTAAGGGGTCTTAGTAATAAATAAATCTATATATTTATATAGCTTTATTATAGCTTAATAAATGCTATAGAAAAGAACCTTTACTTAAGGTTAATAATTTTAGCTGCCTTTAAGTAAGAAAAGCCTTTCTTAATAAATACTAAAATAGTAGCTAATAATCTTAAGCTAAATCTATATAGCAGATAAGCTATTAATAGCTAAATAACTAATAGAATTAAAAAGATAAATAAAAATGTAAATGCAATTAATAAGGTAATTAATCTACTGCTAATTTTTAATAGTAATCTTATAATTCCTATTAAGGTAGTCTTTAAACTATTCTTAAATAGATAGTTTTAGTATTCTAGCTCTTATAAGCATTATAGTTATTAAGTTCTATTAAGTTAAGATATTATAAATTAATTTTAAAGGTTATAAAATAGTCTTATTTTATATTTAATAAGCTTAAGTCTCTTTAAATTTTTATATAAGCTTAAGACTTTAAGTAAATTTAATAGTAAGGTAATAAACCTAAAAGATAATTAATTATAATTAACTTAGTAATTACTATATGCAATTACTATAAGGAATATATTATAAGAAGAAATATATATATCTAAAGAATAAATAAAGATAAATAATTAATACTAATAAGATTAAATAATTAGTCTATAACTTACTATTTTAAGGCATTAAATTAATTATCTATTAAATCTTTATTATTAAGGCTTTCATTTTAAGAAAGGTTATCCCCTTTATTCTTATTCTTATTATAATTATTACCTTCTAAAATTACTATCTCTTAAGATATAATTCTAATATAATCTATAATTTCTTATATAATAAGGTTTAAAATATAAGCTATATATTATATAAAATAAGAGTAAGGTAAAGGTATAAGCTATAACTTAATCTTAATCTTATAATTTAAATTCTTAATATTAAGATATATACTATTATCTGCTATAATTACCTAAAGGTAATTTAAAAGATAATAATTCTAGAGGCTATATATTATATAAGGGTTTAGTATAATCCTGCTTTAATTCTTAAATATATTAATAAATCTAAGTATAACCCTTTTAAGTTACTATTAAGTATTAAGAAAATAGATAAAAATACTAAGAATAGTAAACTTATTATAAGGTATTAATTATATATTTAATATAAAAGAGACTTTAGCCTTTAGGAGGAGAGTTTAAAGAATAGCCTCTTATAAAGATAGAAACTTATTTTAAATTTATTTAATAAGAGTTAAGCTACTAGGTAGTTAAAGGTATAGTAAAATAAAAGCTATAAGCTACTAGAATGCTAAATTTACTATAATATTTATAGATAAATAGCTACTAGTAATAAAATAAGTAAAATAGTAAATAAATTCTATTTACTATTTAATAATACTAATTTATTAAAAGTAAGCTAGAATTACTATATTTAATTACTATAAATATACTTATATTAAAATTAAAATATATTATATTAATTCTCTTAAATATTCTTATTTTAAAAGCCTTTTTCTTATAAATAGTTAAGTTTAAATGCCTATATATACTTAATATACTAGTTCTAGATATATTAAAATATATTAAAGTAATATAGTAAAAGCAGTATATAATTTATAGTTTTCTATTTAATCTTTATAGACTTTAATTAAATTAAAACTAGCTAGAAGAGTTTCTTTTCCTCTAGAAGATTTTTAAAGCCTTTAACTCTAGTAATTAGAGTAAATAGAAAGTACTAGGTATAGATTTAATATATAATATTTACTATTATATTATTTTCTATTAAAAAAAAAGGCATTAATAGTAAAAGAGTTAAATAAAATATAAAAAGGCTTACTAAATATTTTATAGCCTTGACCTAGTAACGACTAATAAATGGGACCCAGGTATTCCAATAACAGCCACAAAAGTATCAACCATAAAGTCTCTAGCCAGACTGAAATCTTAATAAACTTAATTAATAAGGTTACCTTTAGGCTGCAGCATCTCAAGCAACTCTAATCATAATAAACACATCGCCTAACCAGTTAAAGAGCTATAAAAAGCTCAACTGACAGGGTCTGCAACTCCCCCACAACTTTGGCCTTTCCTAATCCATCTATCCCTTAAAGTCATCTCAATAATTATAAAATCGTTAAGAAACCAGCTAAGCCTAGGTTATCTGCAAGTTCTCTACCCTGATTACATTAAATTAATAAGGCTAACCTCAATCACAGTCAAGATATTAAACCCGAGCAACCAGCAGCCAGTAACTGCCATCCATCAATGGTATGTGCAACCCCCCCCTGCTCGCTATAGGCGCCGCTAAAGGGTCTGTAATAGAGATATCATAGCCCTTCAGCAGCAGGCAACCTACAGGGCAATATAAGAGGAAGCTATACAGGTAAAAGCAATTAGCTATAATGGTTAGACAGATAACCAGCTGCTTAGCCTAGCCATCTTTGAGTGCAATGTCCTCTGCTGCTTGCCTAAGAACTCTTACTACAGTAGGTAGCTTCAAGGAGAGATACAGCGCTTAATAGATGCTCAGTCTACAGGCAGAGCTAAATAGTACCTCTGCAAATTGAGGAATACCCCTTAGCTTAAACACTAGATTACAAGCATCATTATGCTTGTAATAATAGTCTCTGCTAACCTGTAGCTAGGAGACTGTTATAAGTAGCATTTAGAGTTTATATATAATAGAATTGCCTGAAAAATTCTATAAAGTTAATTATATAAGATGAAAAAAATTCTATGTATAAGAAAGAGTTTACAACTGAAAGTTAAAGAGTCTTTTAGCAGGCAAAATGAGGCTGTAGTTAATTAAATAGAATTCACCTAACTAAGCATATTCGCCCTGTGAAATGATAACTAATGCTGAGGCAACAAACAGTAGTATCAACAGTAATTCAACAAAGGAGGCTTACTAAATATACTTAGTTTAAGGCTAAGTAAGCTTTATAAAGATATTTTAGTAATAAAATATAACTTAGAATTAGTTTAAGAGTAAAAAGAAATTTTTAAAAAGGATTACTATAAGAGATTATTATTTTACTTAATAACTTTAAATTAAAAGATTTATAATTATATTAATTAATCTTAGCTATAATAAATTAAAGCTATATTAAGTTAAAGTAAGCCTTTAATATAATACTTAAGACTTTAGTATATTTTATTATATAAATGCTAAATTATATTTAATTAGCTAAAAGAGCTATCTTTACTTAAACTTAATAAGAATTTAATTATAAATAAAAAAGGTTTTCTAATTCTTATTTTTCTTTTTTTTTTATAACTTATAAAAATTTTAAAATAATATAAATATATTACTTTTAAAATAATACTTAATAATCTTAAAAGTAAAATTCTTTTTAAGATATATATTATAATAATATTCTACTTACTATATATATTTATTTATTAACTATTTTATATATATTATTACTTTAATTAAATTAATAGTTAAGCTCTTATACTTTAAGATCTACCTTATAATATAGTAAAAAATTATAATAGTTAAATATAAAGCTATTAAGTAAAATTAAAAATAGACTAAAAAGGTTAAAAAGAAAATATATAATATAAAATAAGTAAAAGCCTTAAGGTTATATATAGTAGCAATTAAAATAAAATAGTAAGTTAATTCTTAAGTACTTTCTACTATTTATATTAATATAATAAGTAAAAATTCTTTAGAATATCTATTAACTCTAATATATAATTAAACTTCTTATATTATAACTACTATTTTAGTAAATTCTTTAAGAAATTAAATTAAGTATAAAGTTTAATTTGCAATTTTAGTTATTAGTAATTAAAGCGCTTTAAGAAATAAGTAAAAGCTTTATTATTATACTATTTAAAAGTAAATTAAATATTTATATTTTAGAAATCTTAACTAAGTATAATTAGGCTTAAATCTATATATAATTTATATAAAGTATATAACTTTATATTATATTAATATAAGATTAATAAAGATAATTTATAAAAATATAAAATCTTAAAATAGCTTTTTAAAATAATAAATAAAAGGTATATTAGCTAATTATTATAAATAATTAGCTTAATTAACT